>JAJKFI010000086.1:831104-855297 GCA_029204185.1 Lerista edwardsae
CAACTCGAACCTGTGCATTTTTCATAGGGACAGAGTGGTCCTCAGGCCCGATCCGGGTTTCATGCCAAAGATAAATTCTATGTTCCATAGGGCACAAGACATTGTGTTGCCATCCTTTTGCCCAGAGCCCAAGCATAGGATGGAAAGAATTTGGCACACGCTTGACGTGAGACGTGCGCTCAGGTTCTATATCGAGCGCACCAAATCTTTTAGGAAAACGGAGGCTCTTTTCGTTAGTTTTAGAGGAGCCTCTATGGGCAAGCGGGCATCTGTGTCCGCGTTGTCCAGGTGGATCAGGCAAGCCATAGGCGAGGCTTACTCTGCCTGTGGGAAGGCTGCACCGGAGGGTATTACAGCCCACTCAGTGAGGGGTGCGGCGGCGTCCGCAGCCTTCGACGGGGTGCAGTCCCTGGTGGAGATCTGCAGAGCGGCCACCTGGTCCTCGGTTCACACCTTTACGAGGCACTACAAGGTGGACCTTGCAGCTTCCGCAGAGGCTAAGTTTGGTAGGCGGGTGCTGCAACAGGTGGTCGGGGTCTAGGCGGCTTCTTCGCCTGGTCCCGCCCTCTTGTGAACTGCTCTGGTAGATCCCAGAGGTCTCGAATGGCCCCCCTACTCCTCTTCCCAGAGAAAAACAGAATTTCTTACCTGAGAATTCCTGTTCTGGGATGAGGAGAGGGGGGCCATTCGACCCACCTCTCACCAGGCTCAGATTTTTGGTAGGATCCTACAGGATTGGGGGGCGTTTCTTGTTGTTCGTTTCCCCTCCCACCTGTTTGTCCGCCTGTTACTCTGCTGTCTGGTTTTCTCACCCCCGTTGGGGTCTGTTAGTGTTTTCTCTAGTTGTTTTCTAGTTGGGGGTTTTCTCGTTCCTGCTCGTTATTCCGGACTGGGTTGGGAAGCCCCCTACAGGGAGATGCCTCGAACTTTGAACCGGCTCTGCCTCCCGGAGTAGGAGGGGCTATCCCAGAGGTCTCGAATGGCCCCCCTCTCCTCATCCCAGAACAGGAATTCTCAGGTAAGAAATTCTGTGTGTTTTTTTTCTGCCGCCCCCCCCCCAACACGGAAATTTTCAGAAAAATTAAAAAAATGCTACATTAGTACTTTTTTTCCTTTTCCAGATAAGAGTCATTCTGTTACTTTGTTGTTCAGTCGCTAAGTCGTGTCCGACTCTTCATGACCCCGTGGACCACAGCACGCCAGGCCTCCCTGTCCTCCACTAGCTTCCGGAGTTCGCCCAATTTCATGTCCATCACTTCGGCGACACTGTCTAACCATCTTATCCTCTGCCGCCCCCTTCTCCTTTTGCCTTCAATCTTTCCCAGTATGAGGGTCTTCTCTAAAGAGTTCTCTTTTCTCATGAGGTGGCCAAAGTATTTGAGCTTCAGCTTCAGGATTTGTCCTTCCAGGGAACAATCAGGCTTGACTTCCTGGAGGATTGACTGATTGGATCTCCTCGCAGTCCACGGGACTCTCAAGAGTCTTCTCCTACACCATAATTCAAAAGCATCTATTCTTCGGCGCTCCGCCTTTCTTATGGTCCAGGCTCTCACATCCATACATTGCTACTGGGAAAACCATAGCTTTGACTATGCGAACCTTTGTTGGCAAGGTGATGTCTCGGCTATTTATTAAGTTGTCTAGGCTCGCCATAGCTTTCCTCCCAAGAAGTAAACGTCTTTTAATTTCATGGCTGCAGTCACCATCTGCGGTGATCTTGGAGCCTAGGAAAATAAACTCTGTTACTGCTTCCGTTTCTTCCCCTTCTATTTGCCAGGAAGTGATGGGAGTGGTGGCCATGACCTTAGTTTTTTTTAATGTTGAGCTTCTAGCCAATATTGGCACTTTCCTCTTTTACCCGCATCAGAAGGTTCTTTCTCACTTTCTGCCATTAGAGTGGTATCGTCTGCATATCTGAGGTTGTTGATATTTCTCCCAGCAATCTTGATTCCAGCTTGTGAATCATCCAGCCCAGCCTTTCTCATGAGGTACTCTGCATATAAGTTAAATAAGCAGGGGGACAGTATACAGCCTTGTACTCCTTTCCCAATTTTAAACCAATCGGTTGTTCCATATCCAGTTCTAACTGTTGCTTCCTGGCCTACATACAGGTTTCTCAGAAGACAGATCAGGCGGTCTGGTACTCCCATCTCTTCAAGAACTTTCCACAGTTTGTTACTTTAGGAACATAAAATATGACTGTGGACAATTTGACTTGGCATAAAGTTATCGCAACTAGCATATTAAAAATATACTGTATCCAAACAATTATTCCGAACAGAATTTACTTTTTTATATTTATTTGTAACAAATGGATCAACAATCTCCTGAACTGTTTATTAGTTTATGTGGAACAGACAAAAAGCCTCCACAAAACAATTTTTAAAAATCCAGAAGTAACTATTATTCATATTTCCTTTCCACAGTATTAAATAAAAATTAAAAAAAAAACATTCTCATAAAAAGAATTGAAGAGGGGGGAAGTGTACAGAAGGGAATGGGACTAAGTTTCAATGAGTGGGCATGAAATTTAATCAGAATCATTTTTTGAGCTGTAATTATCAGTATCAGTTTCAGTCTCTGCTTCTGCAATTTTTCTTTTTTTCAATTTTTTGAAAAAAACAGGAAAAAAACAAAAAAACATTTTTTTCCCTGAATTTTTCCGTATTTTTTTTTCTGCGCCTTCACATCTCTATGCTTGACTCCTGGGTCCAGTTTTCCTTCCATTAAGCTAGTGCTTCACTGGAATAGAGGGCAGCCCTGAAGTAAAGTTGGCATAGCTCCTTAGTTGAAAGTGGGTTTATTTACAAAGGACACTTCGTAGCAGTCTTTCTCTGAAATATTTTGGCAATGCAGTTCAGCAGTAATGCAACTCTGATTCAGCCCAGTGTTTCAGGTCCAGCGGTAAATGGCTAGGATCCTGCCCTTATGTATACAGGTGGGTCTTTTTATCCATGAGGGTTCCATTCCTGGAACCCCTGCATATAAAAAAATCTGTGAGTAATTAAACCCACAGATTTTTCCCACATCCTATCCTCCAGACACCTGTTTGGATGGCTTTCTGAGGGTTGCCGAGGTCGTGTGGCTTCCCCCACCCCAGGCTCAGGACACAATCAAACACAGCTTGGTTGTGTCCAAAGGGTGAGGTGGGAGGAAAATTTCCCATTTTCAGCCATGCTGAAGTTGTGTGCAAATGCGGCTTTGGCTGGGCTGAGAGTGGGGGATATTCTCCCCACCTTGTCCTCCTGGCACGATGGAGCACCCAGCTCCGTCATGTCCAAAAAGTGGGGTGGGGGAAATATCCCCTGTTCTCAGGCCCAGAGAAGCCGCTGCTTCGGCCGGGCAGAGAATGGGAGATTTTCCTCCCTCCTCGAACACCAGATTCCTCTCACCACAACCCTCCAGACTGGTGTCCAGAGAGGGGGCAAGAAAAATCTCCCAGCCCCAGAGAATTCACAGCTTCACGGGGGCTCAGAATAGGAGATATTCTCTGGAAGAGGGAGGAGGGCATTCTTTCACCACATGGGAAGCTAATAGGAGATACTTTCCCCCATCCTCTGGACATGACAGACCTTTGTATTGTGCTTCCTTGTGTCCCGGGGGTTGGGTGGAGTAGTATCCCCCATTCGCAGCCACACTGAGACAGGTTTCAGAAGTGCCTTTGGAGACAACAGCTCCGGTTATCTTCAAAGGCTTCAGGTTGAGTTTATTCTGGCTCAGCACAGGTCCAGGTGACCTGCAAAGTCAAATCTGCAGATGTAAACTCCGTGGATAATTAGGTTCAACCTGTACTTTGCAGCTGTCTAGTTCTTTTCCCTTTCAGTTGGGAATTTGGGAAGACTTCAAACCAAGCCACCCTTCCTCGCACTCTAAACTTCAGTGGTTTTGCAGGAAAACCTGTAGTTTGAATTCTGACTTCTTAGAATCAGAAAAGGGGATGCGTATGACATGGCAGATAACATTCACTGAGATTAATGGGGAACAATTTGATCTGGTTGTTTCAGTAGAGCCCTGTTGTGGAGAAATTATTTTCTGAGAATTTTTTTCCCCTTGACAAGAGGATTACAGCAAAGATATGGAATTGAAGTGGGACAAGGTGTAGGTTGTGTTACAGTGTACACTCATTGTCTGTTGAATGGGGATAGGGATTTGCTGGGTTGAACCAATATTTCAAGTTTATGTGTGACCAGACAGCTAAGATTTTTTTCACAATGCCAGTTTGCTTTGCATCTGAAAAATTAATACCTGGAACTACTAGACTAGAGGACTACATGGCTGAACATTAAATTCTCCCTTCTTTGCTCACAGCACCTGGGAATGGAGGGACCTCACATAATGCAAGAAATAATGGAAGACGAAATCCCGCCAGATGCAGTCCAGGACAAACGCCTTTATAATCTCCCCCAGTTGGGCTGCAGTGCTCTAGTGGGTCTGTTCGTAGAATATATTATATCTCCCTCTCAATTCTATGTTCGAATCTATAGTGCAGAAACGTCAGAAAAGCTAGAAGACATGATGATTGAGATGAGGTGAGGATATATTTGGACAATTTGACAAGGCAATGGTGTGTGTGTTTGTGTGTTTTGCACATATGCAGGGAGACCTAGAGCTCTGTCAACTGCTGTACCTGGAATTGCAGAGAGACTAAGGCCCACATCAGGCATGCAGTTACTCTGTGGGAAGTTGCATCTGTGAGCACATGGAGCCCACATGGGATTTGCATTGTGCTGTGACCCACTGCACAATTACAGCTGAGTAGCAGCTGGTGAAGGAGAGGGCAGTGGCAGATATCCATCCATCAAATCCTTTCCTCAGGGCAAGGAAAAAGGAAAAGAGAAGCCAATGAAGGTGGTACACTTTCAGGAGTGGGAAAGCATGAAGGAACTTGGTTATTTTTGACCTTGTGACCCAGTGAAAAGTATCTTGTGACCTAGTACTGCGTCACAACCCGTACTTTGAAGAGCATTGGTCTAGGACACCTCAGCTCCTGAGATGACTCAGAACTCACTGATTCCAGACAACTGTGTAAGTCTTCCAACCCGTCATGCAAAAGCCATGTGGAAAGTTCAAACATGGATTAAAAAGTGAAAAAGGTACTTGGCTTATTCCATGGTGGAGACGTTCACTGATAATGCATGGATAAGGAAACCTTTATTAGGCTTTGCATCCAAATGTGCACTGCATCTGTTGGAAATGCTGATTTCCATTTGGGCTTTTGCATGTTCTAGGCCTTAGAACTTAATCTGCAACTGCACCTGGCATTGATGCTGGACGCAGGTGTGCTTTTGTTGCACTGAAACTCAACTGTCCAAACAGCTATATATGTATTGGGAAGAAAATATGTTCATGTGTATGCTTCAGAAGTTTAAAGTTTTCCACTCTGACTACTGTTAAGTTATGGTTTATTCAAAACCAAAGGTCTTGCAAAGAAGCAGTTTTATACTACAGGTGTTGTCCAGTGATGTCATGCAGGGGGTACGCGAGTACCGGTTTCTAGGATTATGGCTGGCCCCACCCATTCACCCGCCCACTCATCGACTCCGCCCCCTGCAACGTTTGAATTTCCTGCACGTTTGAGTTGCCTGCACGTTCTCAGAGCCAGGCAGGCAGCAAGCGGAGCCTTGCCTTACCTTGCCACTGAAAAATGAGCTGCTCTGGGGTTTTGGAACTGTTGGGTCACTTTAACATGATGCCAGGCCTCCTTAACATGTTCTGGGGGTACTGTGGAATACTGTTGCAACTGTTGGGTCAGTTTAAAATTGTCTGAGGCCTCAAAAAGGGCTTTTTGCATGTCACTTCCGGCTTATGACATCACTTCCGGCTTATGACATCATTTCCGGTGGGCGGGTCCCGACACATGCCAATCAAAAGTGAGTACCTGTTGTTAAATCATTTAGATGACACCACTGGTGTTGTCCCATTTTGAGAATCCAGTTGGGTCATTTTCAGTTCAGAATAAATTTAAGGGAAATCCAATTATAGTAAACAGAGTGGAAGCACAACATTTTCTTACAGTGAAGGAGGATACCCTTGGGTAGGTTGTACCTCCCACTTGCTCCAGAAGATGAGACAAGGCAAATGTAAAGAACCTTTCCCGTTATCCTTTTGGAGATGGCATCTCCCAGTTCTGGTCCTAGCTTTCTCTGAGGTATATGAGTTTGTCAGAGTGGGGGGGGGATGTGCCTGTGTATTCTTCACACAGAGAATGGAGAACAAAAACATCTGCTGCTGATAGAACTTGGAGAGAGAAAGGACTGAGCTTACTTGCTTTTGCCTTCCTATTGAAAGAAGTTTTGGGGAATTGTTGCTGGGACCATTATGGGCACCTTTGACCAAAAGTTCACATCCTGGTTTGGCTGTCCCTCCAAGATCCATACATCATGTCAACTGAGTGTTCTCTTTCTCTGATTATGGAGTGAACCACTTATCAGGTCATGGGGCATAGAACTAGCCCCAGTTGCATAGCTGGAAGGCATGCTCCCTTGGGGCACACCTTCCAGAGCTGTTCCTGCCAAATGCAACTGGACGTTCTTTTAAAAGTGGGGTTTTCTTTGTTATAAACAAAGTAGCATTTTTAATCTATCCTGATCTTTGTAATTTGAATAATTTTTTAGACGATGCTACTCAAGTAAAAATGTAGCTGACCGTTATGCTATGCCTGAAGCCTTTGTCTGCCCTGGTCACCTTTGTTGTACAAGGAATTCGGAAGACAAGTGGTGGTACCGGGTTATCATTCATCAAGTACTCAATGACCAGATAGTAGAAGTGTTTTATCCAGACTTTGGAAATATGGGGATAGTCCAGAAATCTTCACTGAGATTTCTCAAGTAAGTAAATTGTGCATTCATCCCTCCACTAAACAATGCTTATCTGCCCATATTGTTGTTCATTATTTATTAAGATTTGTATTTTGCCTTTCCATTTGCAGGAGCAAATGCTCAAGGTGGCTAACTATATATATAAAAAAGGGTGTGTGTGTGTGTGTGTGTGTGTGTGTGTGTGTGTGTGATGTTCCACATAGGCTCTGCAACACCTGGACCGATCGACACGAAACTTGGCACGCATACACCTTGCGGCCTGGCGACAAATATTGCATCGGTCAGACCCCCCTAGCGCCCCCGGGGGTGGGGGCACAGGGGCTCCCTTCATGAAAGCGGTCGAAAATGGCTAAAATGGGGGTCGAGTCTGTAGTTTCCGGGGTCGCCGGGATGCGTGGTGACACTCCCGATGCAGTTGGAGTCCGGGTTTGCCCCTCCTCGGCGTGGGGGGTGAGAAGGGGTGCGAAACAAAATGTCCACCATGCCCTGTTGCAACGCCAGGCACCAAACTCGGCATGCCCATGCCTTGCAGCCTGGTGACAATACTGCGGGGGTCAGACCCTCTTAGCGGCCCCGGGGGTGGGGGGCGCAGGGGGCCCCACATGAAAATGGCTGAAATCGGTGTTGGTTCCATAGTTTCTGGGGCCGCCGAGATGAATGGTGACGCTCCCCACGCTGTTGGAGTCCGGGTTCAGCCCCTGTCGGTGTGGGGGGGCGAGAAGGGGTGCGAGACAATATGTCCACAGTGACCTGCTGGAACACCTGGAGTGATTGACACCAGTATGCTTTACGGTCTGGAGACAAACACTGCAGGGGGCAGACCCCCCCCCAGCGCCCCCATGGGTGGGGGTGCACAAGGGGCCCCATGTGAAAATGGCCGAAATTGGTGTCAAATCCCTAGTTTCCGGGGTCGCCAAGTTGTTGTCCTGACGCTGTTGGAGTCCAGGTTCAGCCCCCTTCGGCATGGGGGGGGCCGAGAAGGGGTGCAAAACAAAATGTCTGCCATACCCTGCTGGAACGCCTGGAGCGATTGGCACCAGAATCGGCATGCGCATGCCTTGCAACCTGGCGACAAACAGTGCAGGGGTCAGGCCCCCCCGGGGTGGGGGTGTGCAGGGGCCCCCACGTGAAAATGGTCAAAATTGGCGTCAAATCCGTAGTTTCCGGGGTCGCGGAGACAAGCGGCTTAGTTCCTGACGCCGTTGGAGTCCAGGTTTGGCCCCTGTTGGCGTGGTGCGCCAGAAGGGGTGCATAACTCATAAACTTTGGAAAATCATTTTGTTACCTGGGCAACACCGGGTAACAAAAAGCTAGTATAGAATAAAAAATGAACAATATATAAAACAACGTTACAAAAGGGGGGAGTAATATATTAGAAAAGGACAAACTACAAAAACCAAGCTATAGAGACGCAGTGGACCGAGAATGACACATCACACAACCTCAAGATGAAACAAGAATGTTTTGAGGGTCATGAGGGATGTGTGGAGGTTCTTAGTTCTCCCAGAATTCCATAGTTGTGGCACCACTACAGAGAAGGCTTGCCCCCATACCGCCATCCCTCTAACTTGGGATAAAGGTAGCACTTGAAGAGCTCCTCAGATGACCGAAAAGCATGGGCTGCAATGTATGAGAGAAGACAGATAACCTGGGCCAAAACGGTGAAGGGCTCTAAAGGCCAATACCAACACCTTGAATTGGGCCTGGGAATGAATGAGCAACCAGTGTAGTCATCGAAGCAGTGGTCTAACAGTCAAACCATCTAGCTCCAGGAACTACCTGTGCCATTGCATTCTGCATTAATTGCAGCTTCCGAACAACTTTCAAAGACAGCCTCACATAGAGTGCATTACAGTAATGCAGCCTTGAAGTCCTTAAGGCAGTGTTATATTATTCAAACTGTGGGTTGGGACCTGATGTCAGGTGGGTTGCAGAAAGCTGGGAGCAGCTATCTTGGAAACTGTAGACCTTACTCTTGTTATGTTCCTTTTGTGAGTGTTAACAGTTTGAATCTTCAAGTGAGAGTTTAAAAAAAAACATTTTTAGTTCACCGTTTTTACATAATACTTTGTCCTAATCTTCCTTCTGTCAGAGATGTTTCATGGTTGTACAATTGCTGCAGTCCAAGAATGCCAATTTGCATTTCAGGAGTGTCATATGACAATGACAGCACTTCCTGCTAGATTGTGTTACTTCCACAACATCACTTCCAGGTTAATGACATCACTTACGGTGGCTCCCAACATGAGTGCCATTCTACAAAGTGGGTCCAGATCTAAAAAGTTTGAATAGCACTGCACTAAGGCATGGACCACTGTGGTCTGGTCTGATCAAATCAGGTACGGCCACATTTGGCACACCAGTCGAAGTTGGGCAAATGCATTCCTGGCCACCACTGTCACCTGGCTTTCCAGGGAGAGCTTAGGAGTCCAGGAGCACTCCCAAACTGCTCACCTGATTCTTCTGGGTTTTTTGATCCCATTCAGAGTGGATTGATGACTCAGTACCTGCATCAAGGATTTCCTGACCAGGAGAACCTATGTCTTTTCTGGATTTAGTGTCAATCTATTGGCCTTCAGCTGAACCTCAGCAGCTTCTAGACAGCAATCTAGGACTTCCACACAGAGGCGTTTCTACAGGGATGGCAAAGCTCTAAGTGTTGCAAGAAGCCTTACCCTGTCATGTAAATCCCTTCTCTCCCTTGCTGCTGTAGCCAGTAAGCAACGCCAAGATTGGCTAAAACGGTGCAGGAGAGGAGTGATTTCCACTGCAAGGTAAGGCTTCTTGCAAAACTTAGAGCTTTGCCATCCCTGTAGAAACGCCACTGCTTCCACAGCCTCTCTGTGGAATGGGATGGCAAGGGTAGTGTCATCTGCATATTGGTGACACCCCACACCAAATCTCCAGATGGTCTACAGTGGTTTCATGTAGATGTTAAAGAGCATCGGGGACAGAACAGAACCCTGAGGCACCCCATGCTGTAATAGCCAGGAAGCTGAGCAGGTATATCTCCCAGCATCACCACCTGGGATCTATCAGCCAAGAAGGAACGGAACCACCACAAAGCAGTGCCCCCAATCCCCAGCTTACCCAGGATGCCATGATCATTGGTACTGAAAGCTGCTGAGAGGTCCAGCAGGGATGCAGTCCCACATGTAGTCCTCTGTGAAAAGCATCCAATGGGGCGACCAAGGCTGCCTTTGTCCCAAAGCGCAGCCTGAAGCCAAATTGAAAAGGATCTAATCAGTCTAGAATTTCCTGAAGCCAAGACACCACCTGCTCAATCACCTTGCCCAAGAAGGGAAGATTAGAGACTGGATGATTAGATTGATGGAATCAAGAGATTATGTTTTTCAGGAGGGGGCGCGCAATAGCAGTCTTCAGGATGTTAGGCTTTACTTCCTTCTGGTAAAATGAATTTACAATGGATTCCACCCAATCAGCCAGACCAGCCCTGGCAGATTATAACAATATAAATAAAAATAACAAATATTTATTTAACAAATTTATTGGTTAACAAATAAAATAAGTAACAAATAATAAATAACCATAATGGGCAAGGATGAAACAGGCTCCAGAATACCCTATCCACGTCCTTAGGTCGTAGCAGTTGAAGAGAATCTATAATGGTGGAATTAACATGCTATTGGGACAACTGAAATTGTTAAACTAGAATCCAAATCAAATGAATATGATTGCAAGGCAATTTGCAGATAAAATCAAACTCATCACATCGGGCAACTGAGCACTCCAACTCATTCACCAAGGAAGCTGAGTGGAGTAGATCATGAACCTCTCAAGAAAACTGCTGGACGGTTATTGGCAGGTGCAATGGTGACAGAGAAGAATGCCTTCTTTGCTGTCATCACTATCACAATAGTTCCTAAAATGGGGTTTAGCCTGTGTTGGGTCAAACTTGTCATGAGTTTTACTCCAACATTGCTCCAGGTGGCAGCCGAATAGTTTAATTACTTGCAGCTCCTCAGTAAACCAAAGCCGCCCTAGCTCAACAGCAAGGCCACAGATGTTTGGGATCGATCTGATCTAAGGCTCTAGCTGTCTCTTCATACCAAAGGGCAGCCAGAGCATCAGATGAATCGCTAACCCAGGAGACTAAGAGATCCCCAGGAAAAAGCATAAGTGTTTCTTTGTCCTGCTAGAACTCATTGTATTGATGATGTGACTTACAATGTGCCCTTGGCACTCAGGGAGATCGTACACACACACACACACACACACACACACACACACACCCTGCAGATAATGAAATCCAAAGGGGGCTAGAACCGCAGTGCCACAGGTACTCACCTGGGGAGTGCTTCTGGGGCTTCCAGAGGTTGCCTCCAAGTGTCTTCAGAAAGCCGGACACGACAGGAAGTCACTTCCAGTTTGCATTCCTGACTTCTGGTCATGTCTGGGAGGCCTTCTGGAGCCAGGGAAGGCATGCAGTCCATGGGCCTTCCCCAGCCTTGGAACACCTCCCTGACTCAACTGGAAGCTATTTCTGGTTGTATCCAGCAGACCCTCTGAGCTGGGGCTCAGCATTCATGGGTGCTCAAATCCCTGGATAAGGAAGACCCACTGTATTTTGAAATTTGTAGAGAACTGAGATGTGTTGATGGGGTATGTGGTTTTTGCTTAGCTTATTCATCCAGTTTTGCCATTGAGCCATTGTAGATAACCATTTTATGGAAACAGCACTTTGCCAGTTACCTCAGGGTTAGGCAGTTTGTGCCACTCTGCCAGACCTGAAGAAGCATTTTAACATGTCCGGATGTGTGGTGAAATTGTCATTGGCTGGATTGCTTAGGTTTGTTCAGCTATAATTATGAATTATGGTTTGGTGAACAAGCTCAATACTCACAAATTTGTTCCCTCTGGAGTTCTTCTGCACCCCATCCATCTTGATTTTGCAGGGGGGAGTGTCCATGGGGGTCACATGATCCTGGTGCCGTGGTTTTTTAAAAAAGCAGGGATGGGTAGTGCACATGGGATGAGGTGGAAGTGATTGTGGTGATATGTCATTGCAATTACTTGTGTGTGGGCAGGGTGCGAGCCAGCTGGGTGTGCCCTGGTGGCACATCCTTCAGAGAAACCAAAGTTTGCATAGAAACTGAGCAATTGTTCACTTCCTTATGCAGGAAATATCATGTGTCATCTTGTATTCATTTCATATCAGGTGGTAAGCCAAGACAATATGGCCTGGGGCAGTAGGTATGGGATGGTGCTAGGCCTGCATCTAGTGTTGGTTCTTGTCTTTGATTTTTGGTTGCTAGTTCTTGCTCTTACAGTTTGCTTTAAACTAGATTAAAATTAAATATGAAACAGTAGCTGTTGTTTGCTAGCCACATAACATTGCAAGTCTTATCCCTAAAGAACATTCCAGCTTATGCATTTGTTTCGCTTCCCCTATGTGTGCCACAATTCCCTTTCCAAGCCGTAATTTGCCTGAGTAAAATGGTGAACTATGGTTTGAATCGAACGTTGAGCACAAGAAGGTAACTGGTATGCAAGAGGAGGGGAGGAGCTGCAAACTCGGTGGTTCTGAGAATTCTGAGTGATGGTAATGCCAAACTATGATTCGGTATTAGATGTGAGCTAGCCTGTTATGTAATTTCTGTTGCAGATACTGCTATGCAAAGCTCCCTGCCCAAGCTATTCCCTGTGCCTTAGCCTGGGTGAAACCCACAGAGGTATGTATGTATTTTAGAGTTTAGCTTGCTTGTCCTCTTAAAGATTTGTAAGAAAGCAATGAAAATCAACTAATATTTATTTTAAATACACAAGTGGCACAAAAATTCAGACAAAGTTGTAGTGTCTGCAACACTACTTTCAAGAAATGTTCAAACTTTCTAAAACTACCTCTTTGCATGCCCTTTTACACAGTTTGTGCATAAAAAGATAACCACAGGGCCATCCCTGTTACACCAGTGGACAAAACTACCATACATACTTTATATGTCAAAAAATTTATGCCTGTAATATGACCCTGAAAACATGGATTGACTTATAAACTGGTCAATATGGTAAGTAAAGCTTCTAACGGCAACTGTGGGGGGTTGAACGTGTGAAGTAGAACGGGGCGGGGGGGGAAGGAGCAATATTCTTTACCAGTAATTGTTCTTGGGCACCAACAGATAGCAAGCAAAAAGCTGGCAGCAATTTTGCTTCCTTCAAACAGGCTGAGAGATGAAGGCACTTATGGGTAGGGATGTGAAGGCCCAGAAAAATTTGGAAAAAAACATTTTTTTCCTGAAGTATTTTTTTTTCTGAAAAATTGAAAAAAGAAAAAATGATTATGGAATATTTTAACATGATGAATAAAATAGTTTAAGACAAGGTGGTCAAATGTTTTCCAAATTTCTAAAAAATATGTATGGTATCAGATTATTCTAATGTCTGTGCACTGAGGTCAAGCAAGTCCTAGGTTACAAACGGAACCCTCCAATGGAAAAAAATGGTGTTTTTTTTCCGAGCTTCAAAATTTCCAGAAATTTTACATCTCTAACGCAGCCTCTGACTCCATCCTCTGCAGCATGTGAAAAAATCTGGTCTATGTTTGGAAACACACTAAATCAAGAAATAAACTGACATGTGAAAGGGTAGAGAAGCTTGTTTAAGTCCGGGCAAATCTTCAGTTTTTAGAAGTCCATAATAACTGATAATGACAGACACAACAGAGTAGCTACAGAAGCAGAGACTGAAACTGATACTGATAATTACAGCTCAGAAAATGATTCTGATTAAATTTCATGCCCACTCATTGAAACTTAGTCCCATTCCCTTCTATACACTTCCCCCCTCTTCAATTCTTTTTATGAGAATGTTTTTTTTTTTAATTTTTATTTAATACTGTGGAAAGGAAATATGAATAACAGTTACTTCTGGATTTTTAAAAATTGTTTTGTGGAGGCTTTTTGTCTGTTCCACATAAACTAATAAACAGTTCAGGAGATTGTTGATCCATTTGTTACAAATAAATATAAAAAAGTAAATTCTGTTCGGAATAATTGTTTGGATACAGTATATTTTTAATATGCTAGTTGCGATAATTTTATGCCAAGTCAAATTGTCCACAGTCATATTTTATGTTCCTAAAGTAACAAACTGTGGCAAGTTCTTTAAGAGATGGGAGTACCAGACCACCTGATCTGTCTTCTGAGAAACCTGTATGCAGGCCAGGAAGCAACAGTTAGAACTGGACATGGAACAACCGATAAGTTTAAAATTGGGAAAGGAGTACAAGGCTGTATACTGTCACCTTGCTTATTTAACTTATATGCAGAGTACCTCATGAGAAAGGCTGGGCTGGATGATTCACAAGCTGGAATAATTCAGAATAATTGTTAGGCTACACTATACTTTTAATACGATAGCTGTGATAATTTTATGCCAAGTCAAATTGTCAATAGTCATATTTTATGTTCCTAAAGTAACAGAATGACAGTCTGGAAAAGGAAAAAAAAGTGCTAATGTAGCATCTTTTTCAATTTTTCTGAAATTTTTTGTTTGTTTTTTTTTCTGAAAAAATTTCCAGAAATTTTACATCTCTACTTATGGGAATTATAGTCATTATGAGGGGAGTAGCTATGGAAATTCTGTACTGTATTCCTCACAGAGCCTGCAATTCCCATAAGTGCTTTCACCCATCTTCCTTCCTATTTGGAGAATAGCTTAATTTCTGGCTGCCTCAGAACAAGGTGAAATGGCTTGGTTTTTTGTTGGCTTTCTGTTGCTGCCTCAGAACAATTACTGGTAAGTTATTTTCAAAGAATTGTATATCCCCCCTAAGTTTTACTTTCAACTGATCCATGGATAATGGCAAATTTTATGAATTTTTGGCTTAAAACTTGCCCTTGACTTATCCATGAGATCAATTTATACATGAGTATATATGGTGTGTATATAGAAGTGTGCCATCAGAGTGGGAAGTAAAAACTGCATTCTGATTGCTAAAAGGAGAGCAAGGAACCCTAACATGTAGATTATCTTAGCCTGTTCTCATTTCCGGAGTGTTAGTCATTTCCTTAGGCTGCTGGTGACAATCTCATTACAAATCATTATGGGACTGGTTCTTCACACATTGCTAAACTTTTCATCTTTTGATGACTTGGTTGCTGAATCTGAAGAACAGACTCACTGAAAAGCATATTTGGAGGACGACACAGAATAGGTTTGTAATGTTTCATGTAAATTGTAATTTGATGCTACAGTCATTTAATCCCAGATCTCTTCCCTTTCTGTTGCATTCTTGTAATTGTTCATGCTGTAATAATCCACTATATATGGATAAGTGAAGTCTACTGCAGCTCCTTTTTCCTTTTTTAAAATTTTTTGCTTGGCTTTTTGCTTTTCCTCTTTCATTCAAGGGTGATTGGACTGTCAGAGCCACCCTTGAATTCCGAAGATTGTGTGGGATGAAGCTGCTGGTAGGAGTGGTGGATGAGTATATTGATGGGGTCCTCCACCTTTTCCTCTGTGACACCAACTCTGATGAAGACATCTACTTTCACAATGTGTTGAAAGAGGAGGGCCATGCGAAGATCTGCAGAGAGAATATTCCTTCCAAGGTGAAAGTAGAGCACATCATTGGGGTGGACATGATATTGGATTAAACACAGTAGTGTCATTCACAAACGAGCTGCTGGAACGCGAGGCGGGACTTACCGCTTGATTGACAGGCAGCCCGTGACGCGTCGCCGCCTGCCCACCCGCTGCAGGGGCTCCCTCCGGGTGGTGCGCCCCTCCGCGGCTCGCCTCTGCACCCAGCGCGCCCCCCAGGCAAGCGGGCACCCCCTCCGAAGCCAGGGGTGCCCGCGCAGCGGTCGGGCAGGCAGCGACGCGTCACGAACGAGCAGCCAATCAGGCGGTAAGTCCCGCCTCGCGTTCCGGCAGCTCGTTTGTGAATGACACTACTGATTAAATATGATATGAGTCATTCAATTAATGATGACATATGTGTGCTGGCCTCTGACTCAGGAGTGGTCCAAACAGTTTACGGTGTCCCTTGTGCCAGTCAAACTTTGCTGGCCTAATTGTCCTGGCCTAACTCCAGGTTAGGATTGTGCCCTCAGTATATGAGGTGAGGGTTCTCAAACTGGTTTTTGATTAGCCTCTTTAAGTCAAGGTGAAAAAGTCATATGTTCCCAGAAATGATTGCATCAAACCAAAAAAGATTTGGAATGTAGCATGTATACTAACCGTTGAATTTAGGGAAGATCAAAGTTGCATGTGGCATGCTTTTATTTTAAGAGCCCCTATTTTATCATGATAAAATAGGCTTTGTTGCTTATTTTATAAAATGGGTACATTAAAAAGTAGTTTGAAAGAGAATAGTGTGTGTGAGAGAGAGAGCAAAAACAATATTTAGAATTTAGGTTTGTAGGGAAAAAAATCAGTTGCATTATCTGTCACAATCCTGAAGCGCTCTTTGGCCTGTGCAGGTCCCCCACACCAGCCAGGGAGTGCATGTTTATGCCACCTCTACAGTTGGGCTGGTGCGCTCATCTCCTTGCCCCAATTTTTGGACTTGCGCTGGGAAGGTGAGGTTGGTATGGAGGAAGGGTAGAGCAGGGCATAAGGGGGGGCAGACCCATTGGAGAGGGGTGGGACCAGCTCAGCCAACATAGGCTGGATCAAAACACCCATCCTGGCCCAGTCAATCTTTCCTGGGCTCCTCAGATTTGCATCAGCAATTTTACTGGCATAGATCCGAGGAGCCCTGTTAGGATGGCCACTTGGGTTGTGTTGCAGCCAGCCCCAACCATACACTGCAGGCATGCTGGCCTCCCTATTCCAATGCAGGTTAGGATTGGGCTGCCCAATAGTCTTTTTCTTTGAAGGCTACTTCGCCATGGTGATAAAAAAATGAATTTTGAGTGAGACGATGGAAAAACGTTAAACAGTCAAGGGGGAGTGGCATCAGGATGCAAGCATCTTGTTGTCTTGTGCCTCCCTGGGGCACCTGGTGTGATTTGAGTTTAATCACATTATTGTATTTAATTGATTTTTAAGATGACCTGAGTGCCTCCCACCAGGAGGTGAAAGGCAAGGTAGAAATAGTTTAAACAAAAAGTAAATCATCATGGTTTACCCATTGTTTGGAAGCCAAACTGGAAGGTGCAAACATGTTATTGACCCTCTTGCCTTTTTGTGTTTTCTAACAGGGTTTCAGAGAGCTAAATCCTTGCAACTTGTATTTGATAACCAGTCCAGAGCAATTGCCTTGCTTGACAGCTATAAATTCAGGGTCTGTCAAAGATGAAGTGCTTTTCCAGGTGGGAATGGGGGGCAAGTGTTGTGCTACAAGAGGAGCTATGTGGGAAATTATTTAATAGATGTCTCCCTGGAGTACAGGATTATTAGTTCTACCTTTTCCATGGTAAAATAAAAAGTATTAAGCACAATGAAATAATGTGTGTGTGCCTAGCTTGTGGTGGATGTATGCTGTATTGCAGAGAGAAAGAAAGGGGCATCATTTGGGGAAGGAATTTGGGGGAGACTTACTCTCTCTTTACCTCAGCCCCTTCTGTTAAGGGGCAAGGAAGGAAAGAGATGGGGCAGAATGATTTGGTGAAAGAGTTGAGTTTAATGTTTTAAGTGGTTGAATTTTGAATGTCTTGGTATATTCTTGATTTTTTAACCCGTCCCACTGTCTTTCACAGCATGTTTTGAACAGGAGATAGTGTTTTCCAGTGTAAACTAAACTGAGACTAGAAGCTTTTATCTAAACCAGTGGTTCCCAAACGTTTTAGCCTTGGACCCACATAAACAGTTTCACTTTACCAGCCACTCAAGTATCTGTGGCTATAATGGTGATGGGGCAGTAGTGCTCCTCCCAAGTAGCAGATAGTTTAACTCTTGATGTACATAGCTAATCTACCTTGTCAGTTTCGTGACCTTCCAAAAATTAGGTCATGACCCCCTGCTGGGTCAGGGACCCATATCAGACTTTAAAGATATGAAAGCAGCATTGAAAAAAAAACTTTGCCTGTTTGGAATCAACTTTGGAAGAAACACAAGATAAAATACAAGGAACAGACTAAGATAGAAATACAAGATCCCCAGATGGGCGTTTGCAAGATAGAGGGGGAGAAGAATCAAGTTGTTAGCCCTGCTAATGAACTCTATGAAACTCTAATGAAAAGAGATGGTTGGGAGATTAGAAGCAGTGTCCGAAAGCTTAACAGAGGACTTATGAGTTAAAATGTCAGAGAGTGTAGTAGAATATTCAAGGGTTGACTGGGAAGAATGGGAAGCAGGCTGGAATTAAATATATAGAGTTAACAGAAGATGGGGATGTACGGGTAGAACTTGTGAGAAAAGGAGTAGGCCAAAGAACGTATGAGTTAATAGATGAAAATTTTGGGGTATAATATCCAAATGGAGCAATGAGAATACAATCCTAAAGTGGAGTTAGGCCGGCATAAGCTAAGCCAGCAAAGTTTGGCCAGCACAAGGGCTACCATAGAGCATGTTTGGACTATTCTCGGAGTCATGGAGGATGGCTCATGTCTGTGGGCTGACCTCTGACTCCAAGAGTGGTCCAAACATACTTTCCGGTGTCCCTTGTGCTGGCCCAACTTTGCTGACTTAGCTTATGCCGGCCTAACTGAGTTTAGGATTGCACCCTGAGAAATGGGCGATGGGAATGGATATTAAATGTAATTTTAAAGAAAATTGCTGCTAAACAATTTAGTATAGGTGATATATGATATTAAGTTAACTAGTAAAGATGTATGAAAGTATGTTAACTAGATGTTTGAAATATTTTTTATAAGAGGGTGTTTCTTATGATATGTGGTGGATGTGTGTGAAAGGTAAAAAGTAATAGGTTTAGATAAACAGATGTAGTTGATTCTAATAAGATATAAAGGACATTAAAAAATTTTTTGTTGGTGTTGGTAATTGATTGTTTGGAGAAAAGATAGGAAAGTTTATTTCATTAAAGGATAAGTGCAGAGAATGTATGGTATGTATAACATTGACAAAAAATTATAGAGAAATTGGAGGTGGAAGAATGGTGGATAAAAATTGCAGACTTGGCAGAAAGGAATGGGAAGGGGAAAATGATGAGATTGGTGGATGTACCAGAGAGAGAGATCCAAAATAGGTTTGATATAACTTCAGAGAGTAAATTGGGAAGGCTGATCAGAAGAAATGTTAGTAATAAATGTTAGTAATGTTAGGATATACTGCTTTGCTTTTGCTATAGGTTATTGGATGATGCTTGGTGTGTTTTGTGTTCTGTGTAATAAAAAAAATTGGAGGAAAAAAGCTGCTTCTGTGTTATGGTTGGCTGATTATGGCCATTGTTGTCATTCTGGATTCAGCAAGTTGATTTTGTCATATGATGAATTGCAGAGCCAGGTATATAAAATACAGTAAGAACTGTCATGAAAGGTATTTTTGTTTTTGTTTTTTATAGAAATTTCCTGAGAATCATAATTGTTTGGCATCTGGGCAGCTGGTGCAAGAACAGGAGTGCTTTGCAGATTCTTCTGATAGTTTGTATGGTTTCACAGAAAAAGACCTTTCGGAAGACTGTCATAAGGTCTTTGACCTAGAGCAAAAAGAATTGATGATATCAGCTAAGGTGCAGAAAGACATCTAGTCTTTTAAAAGTGTAGAGATTTACAAATGTAAAAGTCAGATGTATTCTATTGTAAATGTAAGCTTAAATAAATGTTTAAAACATTTGGGTAGACAAACTTGTCTTCAAAGGTAGAACCAGAATTTTGAGGTACTACTCGCTTTGGAGAGAGTGAGTCACACTAGGTTCAGATGTAATGTGGAACCATGGTTTGTGTTAATATAAGGTTTGAACACAAGCTTGTTTACAAACTTGTGTTCTGTTTGGGACTGACAAAATCACAATCTGAAGATGTGACTTGGAGTTGGTTTGTAATCTCCAATTTGTGCTAACTGTGGTTTGCTGTTCTGTCTGAATTCACAACCATTGATAAACCATAGTTAAGGGCTTTGCTCCACCTCAAGAGGCTGCTGTACCATGGAGATGAATTATTTGTAGTAAGCAGGATTTGAAGGATTGTTTTCAGCAGGGAAAATGTTAAAACTTGCTCTTTCCTTTTTAAAAGTGATAGTACTGAAACTTTGTCCTGCATCACTTTCTAGGATACAGACCCTGAGATGCCATACCTGGAGCCAGTGTATTTATGTACGGAAATCTGGGATGAGAACCTGATTTTTTCACAATACCAGGAAGAAAAGAAAAATGGTGCTAATTTGAGCTCGGACATTGCAGTATTTTCCAGCTACACTCAGAGAGATGAAGGAAGCAAGAATGAGGCCCAACACCGTGAAGAAGTAGTGGAACAGGTCATAGTTATCTTAGTTATACTGGGGAGATAAACCTCAGAAACATCATTCTGGGTGCTTTCTGTCCCTAAAGTTAAAAGCTTATAGTTGGGGGGGGGAATGAAGGGAATAATGGCAAAGGCAGAAAAAAAATTGAACCAAACCAATTTACTCCTCTCTGGTTTCTTAGTACATGCCAACAGTCTTTCATCACATTCTTTCTGCCAGCATATTTAATTTGCTCTGTTGTGCCTTTGGCCATATGAGGCATGACTTTACCACCTCTTGTGCTGGGAGCGAAGCTGCTACTAATACCAAAGACTGCTCCCTTCCTGGGGCAGATGTGGTGAAGCGAAGGATAAAATCCTCACACCACAGTGTGGATCAGTCTCTATTATTGAAAAAGAAAATATGGCATCAGCCCCTTTTCTTGTTTTTACTCTCTCCCCATATGAGCACCATTTTATTTGCTTACAAAAGTATTTAATGGTAGTTTCTGGCTTAACGTTTTGGAGTCACCAAAACGTTAAGCCAGAAACTACCATTAAATACTTTTGTAAGCAAATAAAATGGTGCTCATATGGGGAGAGAGTAAAAACAAGAAAAGGGGCTGATGCCATATTTTGGCTTATGGAAAGAATCAGCATGTCTGCATAAAATAACATACCAAATTCTGTAGATGTGTTGAAACTCATAGCATGTTCCTCCTTGCTGTATTGTTAAACAATTTCCAAAATCTCATCCCTTCCTTGAGAATCCTAAAGCTGCAATAAGTCTGTTGATGCTGGAGCTAGGAGAGATTTTTGAAACTCTAGACTCTTTTTCCAGTGATGGGAAATTTTTTGGCTTCAGTATGTTAAAACTTAGGAGAATGTTTAACTTGGTTCTGCTGTCTAGTCATCCCCCCACCCCAAAAAAAGAGAAAAAATTATTTATATTCATTTAAACAAAAAATGCAATCCAATCATGTGTGGTGCATGTGTGGTGATGTTACATAAAGAAACATCAAATTACAAAAATGAAAAATGAGTAAAACACAGTTTTTGTTTTGATGTGATGTGTCACCTTTGTCACACATGTCATTGGTTCACCATCATTGCTCTAGACCATAGTGAATATGACATAAAATGTTAAGCATGTTTGTAAATGTATAGTAGTTGTCTGATAGAAAGCAGGAACAGTTGGCACTCTCCAGCACATACCCACTGCACTGCATGTTCTCTCCACCTTAATGTTTGCTGCTCCAAATCGTGGTGTGTATGGAGAAACCCCTTTGCCACATGGGGAGTGAATCATTCACTCTGGCACATTCCATTGGATACTGATGGGCTTCATTGTGAACTAAATCAGGTTTCTTTCCTGTTTCATTTTATTATAGACAGCAGACACTGCCGAAGCTACAACTGATTCTTTGACGTTGTCACAGACACTAGAGGAGTTTTACATCTCTATTGCCCATTCTCAGCAATTAGCAGAGCCATACCAAATTCCTCTGGATAAAGACAGATTGCCTCCTCATCTTTCCCAGCCTCTTCCATCAGCCTCTGCCTTGGAGCTGAGCAGCAAATGCAATGGTACATATGGACTTATAGCAAACATGAATTTGTGCATAATTTAGTTAATTAAACTCTGTTACATTAGTGTTCTAGAACAGCAGTTTTCCACCACTGTGCCAGGGTGTATTGGTCCTCCGGTTTGCTGTGGTAGTTTGGGGGAGGGTCAATTGATAGGAGGGCCATTGGGGGATGTGAGCCCCCACCAGCAACATAATATGCCTGTCAATGCTTTAAAAAAAACCCCTGATGTGCCTTGACAATTTTAGCGCTGTGTCAGTGTCCTGTGATATAAAGGTTGAAAATAGGTGCTCTAGAACAGAGGGCTCCAAACTCTGGCCTGCGGGCCAGATCTGGTATCTCCCTTTTCCTTCCCCGGTGTGAGTAGCAGCTTGCGTTCCACCAGGGAAGGTGCAAAAGACCCCTACTTATAGCTCCCAGGGGTCTTCGTGGCTAGCTGTTTCCGGGGTCTGATGCCCTAGCAAGCCACATGCCTGGAGTTCCGCAATTGTGTGGCTGGCAGTGAAGCCCCCTGGGAGCTGTAGTAGAGGTCTTTCATGCCTTCCCTGGCAGAATGCAAAGTGCCATTCACACTGAGGAAGATTTCCCCCGTTGCAGCTGTCTCCAATTTGGAGACCACTCCACTAGAATATTGTTACATTGTTATGTCCATCACGGGGAGGGGGGGCAGAGACCCCCAACAAGGACTGGATGCGAGTGGGTTAGAGGGGCTTGGTGTAACTTATAGCACCGTGCAATGACCTTCTTGATTCCAGCAGCTTCTTTGCAAATATTTTTAATGTGATCAACGCCTTCACGGGGCCCTGTTGCGTCACAGGGCTCCTGGGATATTTACACAGATTGCTGACGGCGGTGGAGTCCATCTGGGCGGGTTAAGGCTTGGCAGGATGCTGGGGCAGCATGCCCCCAAGGTGGCGTGCTGGTGTTGATATGGGTTGCTTGCTATCCTGCAGGCTGAAGTGGGCAGTACCCCTGTCCGCAGGGCCTGAGGGCCTTGTCTGATGGTGAGCTTGGCTGTGGCCTGGTCTGGTCTGTGGCCCAGGGTGGCTGCCCCGGCCGGGATGTCTCAGAGGGTGACGCTGCCGCAGTCTTGGCTGGGGCTGGGGTCGATGGGGACTTGCTGCGGTCTGTCAGGGAACGGGCTTGCTAGCCCTGGAGAGTAGGAAGGTTGCAAGCCTCCCTGTCAGACCCTCCCGTCTCCTCCCAGCTGAGGAGGGATGGTTCTTTCCCCAGCTTGGCTGGGCCACTTTTGAAGCTCCTGGCTGATCCCCTTAGCCCCGCCCCCAGGGTTTCCCCATCTCACAGAACTTCCTGCGAGACTTCCCCCTGACCCGATATCCTGCGTTGGGTCAAGGGTGGAGCCTGCGCAGTTCACCCGTCACTTCCTCCGCCTCAGCGCTCCTCGGGGAGGCAGACCATGGTTGCTGCCGAGGCGTGCCAGGCTGTGGGCTCGGCCCAGGCTGAGCCCCACAGCCCTGCCATGGCCATTGGCTCCTTCGCTGCCACGTACCCTCCTTCCTCGGTGGCGATGGTAGCTCAGCAAGCAGGAGGTCAGGGCTCTGCTGTGTGCCTAGGGACATCTGCGTTGCCCCAGTTGTCGGGGTCTGAACGGCCTGCCTCCTTCCTCTTGGCCTGGGGTCAAACTGTAACTTGCCTAAGGCTTTTCGAAACGAGATCAGTCTCAGTGAATCTCACACTGCCAGAACTAGTATACTGGTGGCATAGAAGGTGAGACACAATATTGTGTTCAAAGTATTGTGAGCAGCCATTACTCTGCTCCATGTCCTCTGGCACTAGTAAGTCAATGCGGGGAGGAGTCCCGGGTGGGATGAGGGCTGGAACAGGGCAAACAGGGCAATATTAGTGGCACCTATCCTCCTTCTAGGCCTTAATCCACCTTCCTGGCTGGTGCATTCAGGCTCCGGAGGCTTACCCTGCGTAAGGAGACAGAAGAGACCTCCGGGATTGCCCCACTCAACAATGCCAGGGAAAATAGGATTTGGGGCTAAATCTGGATCCTGTGAACTTTATAACCAACCCCTGTGCCATTCTTTGTTTCTTTACTGTGCAGGAGAAGCACCTTTGGAGAAGATAGTGGATGATGTCTCCAGGACCCAAGTTGTTAAATTGTGTACCACCACCAAATGCTCAGACCAAGGGGAAATGGGTCACAACACGTTTATGTTCACTGCTGAGCTTCAGGGGTCCTCCCCATTTTGCATCCCTTGCTGCCCTACAGTTGCCTTAGGAGCATCTGCACGTTTAGCCACATCTGGTGGTTATTTCTCCCTTAGTCTGAGGAAATTGAAGACATAAGGAACACCAAGAAGGACTGAGTAGCTTGAGTCCAGTGTCATTTGAAAACTCGCCTCATGGCCAAGAACCCAGTTTCAGTTCTGATGAGTTTTTTTTCCTTGTATGTTTATTATTATTATTATTATTATTATTATTATTATTATTATTATTATTATTATTATTATTATT
>JAJKFI010000086.1:855307-905397 GCA_029204185.1 Lerista edwardsae
TTATTATTATTATTATTATTATTATTATTATTATTATTATTATTATTTTCCCTTTGTATAGTGTTAAATTTTTCTATTAATATAGAAAGTACTGAAGTTTTGAAGTACTCAGTAAGCTGTCTTATTGTCATTTAGTTTGCACCAAAGTTTCTAAGGGTAAAAGACTAGTCATTGGAGCACCTCAAAAAACCCTAGAACAGCGGATCTAAAACTCCTTATCTTCACAACTCACCTTGTTGTCTGTGGTGGATTCTGGACCCACAGTGATCACGAAGCTGCGTGGCAATGTAGTGCATGACCCACATAATTGACGAAATTGTGCTGCATTTCCCAAACTGTGTTGTAACCTGCAGGTGGGTTGTGATGCAATTTTTGGACTAGGAAGCTGCAAGTTGGTTTGGGATGTGATGCAGCTAATGAGGCAGGTCGTGCGTCAGCATCAGTGGCGTTTCTACAGGGATGGCAAAGCTCTAAGTTTTGCAAGAAGCCTTACCTTGCAGTGGAAATCACTCCTGTCCTGCACTGTTTTAGCCAATCTTGGCGTTGCTTACTGGCTACAGCAGCAAGGGAGAGGAGGGATTTACATGATAGGGTAAGGCTTCTTGCAAAACTTAGAGCTTTGCCATCCCTGTAGAAACGCCTCTGGTCAGCATGACTTGGAAGCGACTTCTGGGTCATGGGTTATATTGCCCTTCAGCCTCCTGGTCATGGGGGCCCACCAAAAATTATGACCCACTGATGGCTGCACAAGCTATTAAAAAGGTAACATACCGTCTTGTGTGTGGTAAAGACTTTAGTACTGTCCTGACTGTACTAAAGTAGCTGATACATTGATCAACTGTCTTTTCCAAGTTGTAGGCACCACAAATCAGTGCTTCTCAATCTTTTAACCGCTGTGACCTATTTCATTGACTGCAGGTTGCACCCCAGCATGCCTTGCAGCTTCTGGGTGGCGCCAGCGTGTGACTCATCAAAAGTCAGCATGCAACCCACAGTTTGAGAACCACTGACCTAGATGAAAAAGTGCCACTAGGCACTTGGTGCTTCCTTGTGTTGGTGGCTGGATTTGGCAGAACAATTCTAACATTGGATGCTATAGCTGAACTCTACAAGCAGGTTGAGATGGATGCCTCACCCATATTTTTTTAAAGTGAAGACAACATTTGAAGAGTTGCAGAGGCAGTTTGATTTAAAAAGCAAAGTACCTGTCTATTTCTCTCTAGGGTAAGCTCTGGGGGAAATGGTTCTGGTTTTTGGAGTGGTTCAGCTAGACTGGAGAGAAGGCAGTTATGGGGGATACCTGTTGGTTACCAATTCTGGAGGACAACCTATTTCTCTGTACAATTGTCTTAATGTTTCTGAATCTTTTTGTAAGGTAGAGGTTGAATATATATGCAAATAAATGCCATGGGTTGATTTAAAAAAAATACAACCTTGTGATACTTAAGGAAAGGCCAGACCAAGAGCTGATCCATAGTTCAGGTTTTTGGTATACTTGTTGGTAGTGCAAGTTTCAAAGTTTCAGGTGAAGAATTAAAAGCATGAACATTTTCACCATCTTTATTTCATGTTTTTCTGGGTCCTTAAACCTAGGGTCATGAATGTATATTCAAGAAGTGTTATTAACATATACATATGTACATTTTCTCCTTAACCTGCGTTGTGTCCAACAACCATGTATTGTCTTGCTGGTTTTGCTTTGTTTTTATTTGAAGACTAGCTTTTTGTTACCCGAAATGTCATCAGGACTGTCACCAATCAGCTTAGTGATCCCGAAAAGTGTGGATTTTGACCATTTTCATGTGGGGCCCCCTGCGTACCCCCACCCCTGGGGTCAACAGGGGGGTCGTGCCCCCGCAGTGTTTGTCGCCAGGCCGTAACACGTGCGCATGGTGAGTTTGATGGGAATCGCTCCAGGTGTTCCAGCAGGTCAGTGTGGATATTTTGTTTCGCACCCCCTCTGGCCCCCCCTACGCTGAGGGGGGCCGAACCGGGACTCAAACGGCGTCGGGAGCATCGCCACTCGTCCCGGCGACCCCGGAAACTATGGATTCGACGCCGATTGCAGCTGTTTTCACATGGGCCCCCCCCATGTACCCCTACCCCCGAGGGCGGCAGGGAGGGCTGACCCCCCAGCGTTTGTCGCCAGGCCGCAAGGTATGTGCATGCCATGTTTGGTGCACGTCGCTCCAGGCATTCCAGCAGGGCATGGCGGACACTTTGTTTTGCACCCCTTCTCGCCCCCATGCAAAAGGTGGGGGAACCCGGACTCCAACGGCGTCGGGAGTGTTGCTGCTCGTCCTGGTGACCCCGGAAACTACAGATTCGACTGCAATTACGGCCATTTTCGACCATTTTCACATGGGGACCCCCGCGTATCCCCACCCCTGGGGGCGCTAGGGGGTCTGACCCCCCGCAGTGTTTATTGCCAGGCCGCAAGATGTATGCGTGCCATGTTTCGTGTGGATCGCTCCAGGCGTGGAGCCTATGCGGAACATACGTACACACGTACACAAACACATTCTCTTTATATATAGATATATAGATATATATAGATATGTTTAATATATATAAACAAATATATATATATATATATATATATATATATTTATATTTATATTTATATTTATATTTATATTTATATTTATATTTGTTTAAGGAGTTAATCTATGCCCTAGTGATAGTGAATGATGTGTGTACTAAAATGAAGCCAAGGATGTCCAAAGTATTGGGAAACTTTCATTTAACAACTTGGCATTTTGTTCATGCACTAATCATGTTAAATGTAATAGTTTTTGTTCGTACCTACAAGAGGTTTCACATTGAAAGAAAAAGTGCATGGGTAAGTTATTGTGGGTCTGTGAAACCATCTCTGCATAATTGTATATTCTGTTATTAATAATCTTTAAATATATAATTCCAGGGTTATTCTTGTCATCTCTTGGGGTGAGTGTATGCATTAATCCAAGTCTTTAAAATAATAGAATAGAAGCTTGGTACAACCTAAAGAGGGCATATTACTAGGAATTACCGCAATATGGCACAAAGATAGTTACTGAATACATTTGTGCTTCAAATTCATTACATAAAGCATGCCAAATAGAATTCACGGCACTTGCTGAGGGCCAGAAGTGATATCATTAAGCCGGAAGTGACATCATTAAGCAGATCATGGCAAGATCCTGAGAGTGCCCCAAGGACCTGTCTTGGGGCTGGTGCTTTTCAAGTGGTTCATAAATGATCTGGAGACAGGCATAAGCAGCGAGGTGGCCAAGTTTGTGGATGACACAAAACTTTTCCAGGTGGTGAAAACCAGAAGGGATTTTTTTTTTAATATATGTTTTATTGTTAATATGTTTAAGTTATAGGCAAAGAATAAGAGTTACATAAGGGAAAGATCCAGAAGGAATCTTCTATGTTCTTAAGAAATAAGCACTTCTCAGAGGAGGAGGGGGTAGCATTCAAGACATAAGGGAATGTCCCTCCTACTGAAGGCAGAGCTGGCTGAAGATGTAGATTCCACCCATAGGAGGACAACCTGGCCCCCAGTCCAGCCCTGCCTTCCAGAAGAAGTGCACACTGCATAGAGCTCAGCAGAAGATCTAGGGCTAGGATCTCTACCCTTATTTCGTTTCTTTACCTTGAGTAGTGTTTCCCCCTCCCCTGGCCCACATGCCTTCCTTGTGTGATCCAGCTTCCCTGTTCCCTTCTGGTCAGGAACAAGTGCCTGGAGGGAGAGGGAGCCAGCAGAAGCCATGTCTCAGCATCAAGAGTGCAGCAGACCCCATGAGGCCATTGCCACACATGCTCCAGTTCTGAGCAGCCTCCAGCCTAGAGCTAGAACACCACAACGCACTATGTGGGAGCAGACTGGCAGGCCACTTCCCACGTGCACCATTTACAACCAGCCAGCATGTGCCTGCCAGCCAAGCATGCACACACATGCGTTCCAGCCAGCCAGCATGCTTGCACATTGTTAATCCGCCACTGCTCCATGCAGCCTAGGGCCTGGAGTGACAAGAGAACCCCACAGCCTGGCCATTTCCAGTGCTGGTGCAGCAGTAGGAGAACTGCAAACCCTCCAAGGATCTCGGGAGCAGCCTGGGAAGGAGAAAGAATACACACTAATCACAGCCGCGTTGCCTGCCATTGGATAGCTCAACTCTTAAGGTAGAAACAATGGCGGACAATGCAGGCAATGGGAGCAGCTCCAGTGGAACAGTGGGGGCCGGGTCCCTCAGGACAGTCAGCAGTCCAGGTCACCCAGGATTAGATTATCAACATGGTGCGGGAAGTCATGCAGGCAGAAGGGTTGGCCCCAGCACCTAGAATCCCTGCAAAAGGGGGGGGGAGGTTTTCCGAAGAATGGCAAATGACATATATCTCCTAGTCCCTCTGACCTTTCCAGAACTGGTGACAGTTCCTCCAAGGAGAAAGAACAGCAACCTGCAAGAAGCCAAAGAAAAAGGCAAAGCAAGATCCAGAAGACAGAAAAGGTTGGGCGCCAAAAGAAAATGCAGAGCGTTGAATGCTTGACTCCCTTAGCAGTTCGGACTCTCGCTCATCAGATTCAGAGAGGGAAGATGGCCAATTATCAGAAGAATGGGAGAAAGGAGCATGGAGCAGCCATCTTGGACATGGCACCAGCTGAGGAGGATCCTCCAGTGCTATCAGAGGATGCCTCCTACACTTCGCCAAGCAGTGGATGGACATCTCCAGCAACGCTTGGGTGCTAGAGATGGTGTCCAAGGGATTCACTTTAGAGTTTGTGGGGGGGGAAAACGAATGTTTCTGGAAGTCTTAGTCTTCAGGAATCCAATCAAACACTCGCAGAAACTCCAAGCAATTCAATACTTGCTGGACGTGGAGACCATAGAGAAGTGCCTTCAAGACAGAGGGAAAGGGAGCACTCTGTTCTGTTTCTAGTCCTGAAGAAGAATGAGGACACTCAGGCCATTTTGGACCTGAAATGGCTGAACAGGTTCCTGAAGAATTCTGTATAGAGACTTCCATCGTGGTGGCACAGGAGTAGGGTGACTTCTTGGCCTCTGAATTTACCCACAGAGGCATATCTGCATGTGCTAATCTGGCACAGCCATTGGTGTTTTTTGTGCTTCAGCTACAGCTTCACCCAGGATCTTCACTCCTGACTGCACCAGTCGCACACCTCTGCCCGCATGGAATATTTATTTTTCCGTAGTTGAACAGCATCCTGATCAAGGCGTTCTTGGAGCAGGCAAGGAAGAGCATATACTTGACCCTGGATTGCCTGCAGCAAAAAGGTTTTGTGATCATTTAGATTTAGTCTGTAGGGGCAGAAGATATAGTCAGAGGGTTTAATGCCTCCGTTTGCCTGAAGATAAGAGCTGAAGGTCGCCAGTTCGGGACAGCTGGAAGTCTCTGTGAGTGGCAGACCTCGTAAATTGCGACTGATTAACAGCTGAGCTTCGGCTGCCTTGTTTGAGGGGAAGTTGTGCCGAAGTTCAGCCGCTTGCCTGGTGGGAGCAGGGAAGCCGCTTATCAGCCAGCAAGAAGACAAACGAGTGGCCAGAAAGAAGGACTAAATCCAGAAAGATCCATCTGTATGTGTGTAGTTCTTGCAAGATAGAACATTTCTGTAAAAATTGTAAAAAACTTCGGGTTTCTGAATAAAGTCTGCCTATGTAAACCGCCTTGAGTTACAGTCATTAGAGAAATCTGGGTTTCTTAGAAATTAGGTTTCTTAGAAACCTAAGAAAGGCGGTATATAAATCCAAGTATTATTTATTTATTTATTTATTTATTTATTTATTTATTTATTTATTATTGAGAAATCAGGCTGCTCCTGTGGCTTTTCAGCTTTTCTCAGCTTTTTTCAGGCTATCATTTCTCTTATTCCTTTCTCGGTCTCCTTCTCATTTGCTTTGAGCTCTCCGTTTTTACTTTTGGTTCTGTTTTTAAGCTTTATTTTGCCTCAGATCGCAGCGCTTCACAGCGTTGTCGTCTGGGGCTCCTTTTTATTATTGGCTTTGTTGTTTTCAACCTTGTTTTTATTTGGCTGCAATCTGCCAGTGACAGAGGCTTGCTCGTGTGGAGCGAGTATATTGATCTCCTACCCTCCGTCACAACCCAAGTGGGTTAATTGGTTCGCACCCGCTTGAGGGTCGGAAGCTTGAAGCCGGCAGACCCTGTTAGTTACTGCATCGAGGCCTCCTCATTTAGGTAAATCAGGCAGGCCTCCAAAACTATAAATCAGGCACGCCCGCCGTGCCGTATGCTCCTAAGCCTCGTGGTTGACGCACCTCAGGGCACTGAGATGCCAGTGTGGGTGCCATTTTGTGTTCAGCGTGCACATTGAAGTGACCATTTCCCACCTTTTTTACCTCAGACAAGTACAAGGCCATGTCGTCTGCTGACTCAGAGGCTTCTAGCCAGCGGGATCAGCAAGGGGGAATGGCGGGACCTGCCCAATCTGTTACTCAGAATTTACCTCAGAATTTACCACCTGTGGGGATTAATTCCTTTTTGGTGGGAGGTGTCCCGGTATCTAAGGAGTCTCAGGCCCATGTCAGTGGGTACAGAGCATGGTGGCTATGGAGGTGGCAGCCTATTTGAAAATCAATCGGGTACCCCCCAAGCAGGATGTCCCTGTTAATATCCAAAGTGCCTTACAGGGGGAGGAACATCTCATCAGACTGTGTTATCTCAGCCAGCTGTTGATGCAACTGCCTCTAGAAAGCATGCAAGGCCTAAAAAGCGGCCTGCTGTTGGGTTGGCTACAATTGTGTCTGCCTCTCTTTCCTCAAATTCTTTGTTTTCTGAGGCCCAGCAGCGCCATGCTAAGCGCTCTAAACATGCAGCTCACAGAAGGAAATTCGTAGAAAGATCCCATGCTCATCAACACAGGAGGCTGAAATCTAGCACCAGCCTTACAGCGGGAGGGGACATCTTGTCAAACTGTACCTTCTCAGCCCACTGTTAATGTCTGAGTAAGGCAGGCTGCCTCTAGAAAGAATACAAGAGCCAAAAACCAGCCTGCCACTGTGTCTGCCAGGTTTGTGTCCTCTTCTGATTCCTCAGAGTCTTCCTCTTCAGAGGTAACATCTGCTAGGAGGGTTTTGGAGATTGGGGCACTGTCAGTTAACCCCAATCTGTATATTCCAAAAAGATAATGTTGAGGCCCAAAATTAATTTGGTCTTCCACCAGGCACAAGAGGCAGTGTTGTCATCTTTCTGCCCAAATACAGTTCGTCAAAAGGAAAAACTCTGACACATTTTGGATGTGCGTAGAGCATTGTGAGTCTATACAGAATGGACCAAGGGGCTCTGTAAGACAGAAGCTCTTTTTGTAAACTTCAGGGCGGGTGTCCAAAGGTAGCCAGGCATCAGCTACAGTGCTTTCAAAGTGGCTATGGGCAGCCACTGAGATGGCCTTCGCTGGGAGAGCAAGTTCCAGAGGAGACTACAGTACATTCCATTAGGGGAAACGACCACCTTAACGGCCTTCAATGGGTGTAGCTTATTAGCAGAAATTTGCAGGGCAGGAACCTAATTCTCGGTACATATCTTTACAGAATGCATTACAGTCCACAAGCATTATAGAGTAGATACTTCTGCCAAGGCCAGTTTCAGCAGGAAGGTCCTGCAGAAGGTGGTGGGAATCTAGGCGGGAAGCCTCCCAGCTTCCCCCTTTCAGTACAGCTGTGTTACATCCCATAGCTTGATTGCCACCCCTTCCTCCTCCCAGAGAAACAGGAATTTCTTACCTTGAGAGTTCCTATTCTGGAATGAGGAAAGGTGGCATTCGACCTACCACAATCCAGACTCGGCCTTGAGGGATGGAATACCAGGGGGTGGTAGTTTCCTGTTACTCTTCCCCTTTGTTGTTTCCATATATAAGTCAACACATTTATTAGTTTGCAGCAAGTTTTTTTCAGAAGCTGCTTTCAACCATCTCCACCATGGAGGCCGAGAGTCAGAGAATGGCATCCAATGTGGAATTGGAGGCTGTCCTGCTCTTTAGAACCGGGCTGGGGGCTGAGATGCCCTCCTACAGGTGGAGTCTAGATCTTCAGTAGGAGAGGCATTCCCATAGGTTTCAAATGCCGCCCTTCCTCATCCCAGAATAAGAATTCTCAAGGTAAGAAATTCCTTTCTTTTGTTCTCACTTAGAAACTCATGAGCTGCAAATGACAAAAGCAAACATATGCAAAGCTTGATCATATTCCCAAAATATGAGAGCCATCATACAGGCCAACCTTTTAGCAGCACCGCTTCTGCCAGTGAGTCACTTGTAGCTAAACAGCTGAGAACTGCTGATGGTGGTGCTGGAAGAATCCAATTATCATGGGACCAGATGAAAAGCTGCTAGGGGCTATATTCAGCCCACAAGCCTTGTGTTTGATATCCCTGTTCCAGTATCAAATCAACATTAGAATAGTAATCGTTCTTGGTGGTGGTGATGGATGAACCTGTTCATTTGCTTTTTGAGTGAAGGTGAATGGAAAACAAAATGTCTGGTGCAGTTTTTGGTGTTTTGGTGTTGTCTTTGAAACTCCACAGCAACTTTATCATTTTCCATTTATGTAACACTTCTACCATCTCTAATTTCACCTTTATGTGAGAGAGGGCTTGTCAGTGGGAGAGTTGGGCTGGTTGCATGAGGCACAGTCAGATAATTTATGCTAAAATTGGAGAGTGTTATGCCAAAACTGGTAAGTAGGACAAGTTCTTGTATTCCAGCTGCTGGCAGCTAGATGGCAGTCAAATGCAGGATATCAGTGGCGGAGATCTAACTGAATTTGCCCAAATCCTAAAATCACTGGTAATATTTTTATTGAGATTAACTAAAATGGCACAACACTTTAGAATTATCCAGAACGCTTTACTGGGCTATTTGGAAGCAAAGTAAAAGGGGTAGGAGGAGAGAAAAAAAAACTCTGCATGAAATGGAGCCCCAAAGTCTGCAATTTAGAACGCTCGTAAGATGGAATGCAGAAGGAGTTTCATAGACTTTATTTTGATTAGTCTCACTACCTGCTAGATGCTGATTTCAGGTGCATCCAAGGTCCCAGTGACCAAGAAACAACAGTGGCTGTCCATTCTTTTTTAGCAAACATAGTATCTAGCATAGTGGTATTCAAACTTTTTAGACTGGGACCCACTTTTTAGAATGGCACTCGTGTCAGTCCCCACCAGAAGTGATGTCATTAACCTGAAAGTGATATTGTGGCAGGAAGTGACATCAAGCAGGAAGTGCTGTCATTGTAACATAATAAAATGACACTCATGACATGCAAATTGGCATTCTTGAACTGCAGCAATTATACAACTATTAAACATCGCTGACAGAAAACAGGACGAGGACAAAGTATTATAGAAAAGCACTGAACTAAAAACAATTTTTTTAAAAAACCCTCACTTGAAAATTCAAACCGTTAACACAAAAGGAGTATAACAAGGTCTGCAGTTTCCAAGATGGCTGCTCCCAGCTTTCCGCGACCCACCTGACATCAGGTCATGACCCACCAAGTGCGTCCCAACCCACAGTTTGCATAACGCTGATCTAGCAGATTAAGTTTGTGTGCATGTGCCCAAGTAAATGGTCAGGTATTTGATGCATATAGAAGAAGCAGTTGGCCTGTTGTGGTAGCTTAAAACAAAAAAAAAGTGTTAGAACTCTTCTGCAATATTTCATGAGATTGTGTAAGGGAACCATATTAGCTGCATGTAATGTCATAGTCCTCTTCATGTGCACTATGTTTCTGGTTGTAGTTTGAGATTAGTTTATACGTGTGCATGCACAGCATTAACAGAAACCATTCCTTGATGATTTGCAGCAGATTGCACAGCATTGTGTGTGAGGCGATATAAAATTTCTGCTTGTGCTAGTCACTCAAGTGCCTCATTCAATCATGCAAGTGTGGTATAGTATCCCCTACTAACTGAGAAAGAGTCACTTTTTCAAGTGGTGCTTCTCTTACTCTCCCCCTGATATATATAACTGTTTCTTTTCACCCCAGCACAAAGTCTTTTCTAGTGGCTGTTTGCTGGTGTTCTTCTGTATCTTTTTAGAGTGAACTATTTAGTTTTTTGATCTTTTTTTTGGAAACTGTTTTGTGAACTTTTGTCGAAAAGCTGTATAGAAATACAGTTAATAACAATAGTAGACAGTATCTACTTGATTTCAGGAAGACCTGTGTTCTACCACAACTCTGCTCAGCCAGAAGCATGTCTAGAGTGACTTTGTGCAAGTTATTCTCTCATTCACCTACCTCTCATAGTAGTTCTGAAGGTGAAAAATGTAATGGCAGTAATATCTCAATCATCCAGTCTTTGCAAAATTAATTAATGGCACATACAGTACGTACACTCAGAAGAAAGTCTATTCAGGCCTATGAAGTATTGTGAGCTGGATGGCAACCAGAGTCCACAAGATGTCTCTGGACTTTATTGTGTGGTAATTTTGGAAGAGCCAGATAATCACCCCACCCCCCCATTTCTTAACATGTATGGAAGTTCTACCATGGGAAAAAAAATGTGGGACTGCATTGGTGTTGGCAGCTTTAATGGGGGGGGGGGCTGTGAAAGTGACCGGAGAACCCAGTGGCCAGCTAGGGCAATAAATCAATCACCTCTCCAAACCAGCCACTGAGTTTGGGCACCAGCCTGATTTTACTATACAACACTTTGGTGAGCCCAGCTGGGGCACTTCCCAGTTACAGGCTAGTACAGGTTTCCTTTAAAGACCAATTATTTGTGCCAAGCCCAGCTCCTGACTTTAACTGGGGCCCCACTCTGGTGAAGTTGACTTAAACAAGGCACAACTAGTACTGAAATGCCAAACATAGCTCTTACTCTTAACTGGGGCTCTGCTCTGGCAAAAGCGCAGAATAAGTAGCTGACCTAAACAAGGCACTTTGGTAGCAAAAGTACAAATTAACACCCCGGCAGCCCTGCGGCGGGGGGCGGGGGAGGCGTCAGAACGGAGCGGATAGGCAGCCAATCGTGCATAACTCCCGCCTAAGTCCCACCTAGCGTTCTACCTCTTCATTTGCAGATCCCACTACTGGTTATATCCATGAATAAGTATACTCAGTGGCTTTAAAAAAAGTCAGGTGGTCCACCTGAAAAATGAGGCCTGTTGGCTGACCCAGTGTTGGACTTGGTAAGAGTGGCTCTCTGTCAGTCATGCAAACTGGAGCTGTGAGTAAGCTAAGCCCAAACCAGAGAAGAACCACTACACCCCTGGTGACCTCTTTTAAATATTACTCCTCTTGCCCTTGGTGAAGTTGATGTGCTTTGATGATTGGCAGCTTACAATCATGGTTCAAGCATTGTTTAATCCATTTCATTCATGGTCTGAAATATGAACTCTGATGTCTCTCTTGCTTGCTCTCACTCCATGGTGTCATTCATACATATTAAAGCAGATTTAATTGGAATATTTTGCTCTGGCAAGCTGCATCAGGGAAGGGTAGCTGCTACTTTGTCCTTCTCAAGTAGCAACAAATCTGCAGTTTGCTGTAAAATCGCTCCTTTGGCCCTCCCTTTCTGAAAAGTCCAGCAGCCTTCCCTGTGAAGCGATATCATGTTTCACAGAATAGTATTCTACCTTCTCTGTTAGCTTTCTTTATCTTCAAAGGTTATCAGCTGCTTAATGACAGATTTGAGATAACTTGCACTGTAGCCTTTAGTGAATAGAATTTAATTAAACCATCTGCCAGCTTGGTTTGGTTTTTGAAAAGCACCACTACCAAGTTTGGAATCGGCATCTCTCCAAGAAAAGCAATGGCAGTTTCTGAGCATCCTTGGAATGATGCCAAAAGTTTTCTGACTGAGTTTAATCATTTTAAAAAGACCCCAAGCAGTATGACTTATCGTGACCATTTCACTGATTGTAAGACTCTGAGTATTTGATCAGACCTCAGATGGGCTACCTCTCACATGCATGCCTTAGACTTGGGATTTAACAGCATCAAGGCTAACCTACGAGACAATTTTACATCTACTCCTCATCAATGTGCTATTAAACTGAACAATAGGAGTCACAGCTCAAATATTGCAGGATCAGCTGGAACAAGTAGCACAGCAATGGCTGTTCCCACACCTCGCCATTCCTGATTTTGGATGCACATTCCCTAATTCAGTAAGTGGGATCAGAGTGAAGGAGGCTTCAATGTCCACAGGGGCTGTGGCTTCAGATCTGCATTGCAATGCTCCTTTTGGGCTCCATTTAACTTGCCAGAAGGGTCTTCTAATGCAATGTTCTTCAGCCTGTAGGTTGTGACCCCAATGGGGGTGCTGCAGTCTTTCAAAGCCTGGGCAAGACAGGGCTTGGATCTAATCTGATAATGGAACTGGCTTATCAAAATGAGGTAGATTGGATCCTGGAAGGGGGTGGCATCTGCAGTGGGTCCCCAGTCTCATATTTGGGTTGTGGCATGAATGAATATGGAGCTATTCATCTAATGGTCTAATGCATTGCTTTGTTGAACAGACACAGCAATACCTTTAGTATGTGTGCATATGTAAGTAAGTGAGTAGGTATAAATATGTTGCCTGTTAAATTAGAAATGGTCCATGACAGTTTACAATTTTTAAACTGTATAATTCCAATTATAAAATCACATTAAATGGAAGCGGCACCAAACAATGAAAGCCCTTAGACTTGAAAGAATTTAAAAATCTTCACCTGACACCTAATTCAGTCCCAGCTAGTGCATTATCAGTTGTATCGTGGACTGCCATTTCTGAACCTACAAATCTGGCCCTATACAAAATGCATTCGGATCATCATTGTTCTTGTGAGAGAGAACCAGTGGGAGCAATAGGAGGAAGAGCTGTTGCACTCTCTAAACAACATAGAGCAGAGTGTTCTATCATGAGAAAGGACTGAGGCCTGACAAACGAAGGCCATATACTAGAGCGTTGCAGTGGCCCAAGCAGGAGCAAAACCAGAGATTTAGCCTCGGACAGTGCTTCTCAAACATTTTAGCACTAGGTCCTAGTTTTTAAAAAGACGAAGTATCATGACCCACTAGGGCTTAAGCCAAAAATATATAGAAAGAAACAATATTTTACATATTCATGTCAATATGGGGGTCCTGGGTTCTCAGGGAGGCTAGAGATGTTTCATATACATAGTAGGTATTTGCTAGATTCTTCCCCAGAAATTCCTCCAAATCTTTACAGTCATTCCAGGGTACCCAGAAGGCTGAACTGGAGAGCAGGATCTGCAGTAAGGGGCTTCCAGGCCAGGCAAAAGATTGAATTTGGGCTTACACTTCAACTATGGCATGCCAATTACTAGAGAAAATTGGAAAGCGTGACATTTTAACTTGGTGGATCTGAAGATTACTGCATACAACAGATTAGTGGTAATTTTCTTCTGCACACCAGGCAAGGATGCTTGCAAGGTTTCTTTCAAACACTTTTCATGACCTGCCAAAAATTGGGTTGGGACCCACTGGTGAGTCCCAACCCACAGTTTGGGAAACAGTGGCCTAGGACACAAATCTTCAAGCTGATTTTCCTTTCTGTGTTCTTGCATATGCTAGGGGCAGGGGTGAAATGCAATATCATTTGATATTTTGGGTTTGAGTGAGTTTGGGTGGTTCAGTAATAGTGGCTGCTTGGCACCTGGTAAAAAGGTAAAGGTTTTCCTATGACCGAATGGTCTAGTTGTGACAGACTGTAGGGGGTGGTGCTCATCTCCATTTCTAAGCCAAAGTGCTGGCGTTTGTCTAAGGACAAGTTTCTGTGGTCATGTGGCCGGCATGACTATACGCCAAGGTGCATGGAATGCTGTGACCTTCCCACCAAAGTGGTCCCTATTTATCTACTGGCATTTTTTACGTGCTTTCAAACTTCTAGGTTGGCAGGAGCTGGGACAAGCAACGGGAGCTCACTCCGTCGTGTGGTCTTGACCTGCCAATCTTCCTGTCAGCAAGCTCAGCAGCAGAGGTTTAACCTGCAGCGCCACCATGTCCCCCTTGGCACCTGGAGAATCCACCATTTTTTCCCCCCATCTAACATAAAAAGAAACAACTCATTTGTGTTAGCCTTGGTGATTAATGTTGAGAGCTCACAGTGGTGTGTTGACATGAAAATAGTTGGTGGAAGGGAAACTCACTGTGAGTGAGTGCTGTAGCTGATAACAGGTGTTACTTCAGCAAGCAGGATTATTGCTTGGGAGCTCCCTGGGGGGGAAAACAAAAATGTTTAAAGTGAATTAAATATTTAACTGCACTAGAGTGTTCCCTCTCACTCCAGCTCTTCCTGAAAGTCAAGGCGGAGTAAACTCTACTGTGGCATGCACTCCAGGGGAGCATCTAATGGACTTCAGCGATGTGCGGGGTCATAGTTCGCTACATTTATATTGATGGTACCTCAGAACAGAGGTGCTCAAAGCAGCCTCTGCTTCTCTTTAACCAGTTGGGCTAGACAAGATTCCAGGAGCCATCAAAAGGAGCGTGTTTCTTCCTTGTCTGAGTAGCTTTCAAACTCAGGGAACCATGAGATTTCTTTGATGTTGAGCAGAAGTACCTTGATCAGTAATGGAGGTTTCTGATCTTCCCTGGCAATATGCAGGCATCAGCTTCTGTGGGCCAACAGTTGTCTCACCATCTCTGTGATGACACACCTCTGTGTGCCCTGGAACATGGGCTTTCAACCTGTGGCAGAGGCAGAAGGAGAAGAAGAGTAGGAGGTCTCATGTAATAATGTCAGACCCTCCTTTACACTGTAGTTTTGCTGTCTGCTCCCCAGCTCAGCAGTATTTGACCAGTAGATTAAAAACTACCCCATGGTGAGAAATAGATGTGGTATAGTCTGCACATTGACAACGTCCAAAGGTCTACTTGGTTGAGCACTGCCAACCAGATGCCTGTGGGAAGTCCACAAGCAGGAGAGGGAGGCATAATCCAAAAAGAAGCTCCTTTTCATGTTCTGTTGGAGGTAGCATGTAACCAGTGTGATGAACAGCCATTGGCAGACTCGTCCTTGGCTAACTTGACTAATCCCCTTTTAAAACCATCTGAACGAATGACCATAGCACATCTACGGCAAAGGAAGTTCTATAGGTTACTTATGCACTGTGTCAAAGTACTTCTTTTTGTCTAGAATCTTCTGCTAATCAGTTTCATTGGATGTGAGTTCCTGAGTTCCAGCAGACTGAGAAAAACTTTGAAAACTTTAGTTTTCAAAGAAAAACATTGAAAAAGCTTTCTCAAAAACCAGCATTATTTTATAAATCTCAACCACTTTTACATTTTTGAAAAACCACGCAGGTTTTAAAAAATATGGTCCTTCAACAATAACCTTGCTTCAAATCACTGTAGACTAATGCAGTATGTGTGCACTTCTGTGTGAGTAAGCGGCATTGAACTTGGTGCGATTTACTTGCAAGTAGACATGATGCCTGAGTCAGGGTTGGCTCCTCTGTAAGCAACTTGTGAATGTGACCTTAGCTTAACTTTGCTGATCATTATTTATTTAGCCCAGCTGGCCCAAAACCTCCTGAGGCAGCATGCCAAGTGCTGCCCACCTTTCCCCAGTGATGTGCCATCCTTTGCTCCTCCCACTCTCCAGTGTCTAGCTCAGCACTCTCTACCACTTCACCTTCCTCTATGTTCTCTTCCAATCCTTTTCCAATCCATGTGGGTGGGCAGAGATGCAAGTCATGATGTACATGGCAGACAGTAGCATAAGCAGTGGTTGAGGTATCCTCGGAGATTGTGTAGCTGTGGAAGGGAGCCTTTTATGCTGCTGGCATGCAGTTTTTAAGCAAGTAGCCAAGTGCAGTCTCTGGCCCTGCTCTGAGCATGGTCTATTTGGAGCCAGATAGGAAGGGTAATGGGATGGTTGGGTTTTTCTTTCCTGAACAAAGTTGTTACTCAGTTCTCTGCAATCTCAAAAGCACATAACTCTGTGGCTGGATTACAGAAACCCCACTGATCCATAGAAGTCATTGGGTCCAGGGCTCCAGTTTATTATCACAATCCACCAAGAAGTTAGGTTTATTTAAGCCTATTGAACTCTGCTTGACTCAGGTGTTATTGTGGCCTCTACATCTAGTTTCTTGGGGGTATGGCAAGGGCAGGCAGGTGCATGCAGAAGATCCTTGGTATCTGGGTCGAGGCATACAAGCAACAGTATAAAACCCTTTGCGGTCTGGACAAGCTGGCACGCGTGTGGAGGGATGGGGTGGGATTGCAAATGCCACACATCAGTGCTAGGGTATATTAGAGGAGGATCAAGGTAGAGATCTAGTCTTGCAGTTCAAATTTTCAATTTTTTCCTCTGCTGTTTCAGTCAGCAGTTATATTGCAGAGATTGTAAATGGAAGTGCTTTAAGTTTTAAATGGGCTGTCAGAAAGCATTTGGTGCTAGCGGGAGGAGGTTGGGAAATGACAGCTCATTTCAGTTTTAACAAAGTGCTGCTGTGGCTGCCAAATTCTTAAATGCTGAGTGCTGGAGGCCATTCAGCTAGCCGTTTGCTTCTGTGAGAAGTCTGGATTCCCCTTGCTTGGTTTTAAGATGAGATCTGAGAAGAAGATGGGGGTCCCAAAGAGTTGATCCTTTTCCTTTAATCTCATTCAAACAGGAGTGCATCAATTTTTTGGAGAGTCTCCAAAGTTAGCTAACAATTTTGTTCCAGTTGATTGTCAGCCAGTGAAAACCTGGAGAGACCACAAGTCTCTAAGTGGGCCTTTTGCTCTGAAAGCTTCATCAGGCAGCCCACTTTTTATGGTATCTTCAGCTGTAAACCTATGAAAACTGTCATCTTGTTGGCATCAGAGGCTGAGCACTTCTGCTGTGCCACTGGAGCACAAGTTGTCATGTCGTCCTAATTTGGCTTAAAAAAAAAAAAGAGTAAGCCAAGAGCTGTGTCAGTAAGGTCATCCATCTCTGCAGCAGTGCCCAACCATTTCATACTTTTCCCCTCTGTTCCTCTGTACTGCTGGCATGCATCATCTGTCTTGTTTTAAGAAGGAGGAACAAATAGGTCCAGACAATCTCCACCTACTTCCTTGTAGCAAGGCTAATGCCAGCCATTGTGCAGGGACACAGTACTGCTTTAGAACTATATCTGGAATGCGTAGTCATCATTTTATTAATAGGAAGCCTTATGTCTGAGAAATCTCTTTTCAGTAATTCTTCAGTGTTGCTCCCAACCTATTTTCTTGCCATTTTTTTCTTTTTCTGAGCAGCTTCAGTGAAGACAAAATTGACAAACTCCTTGTGTTTGTCCCCTCTGCTCCACCCAATGCACACCCAGGCCCAGACCAACACACACATATCTGGGGGGGGATTAGTCTGCCTACTGTAGGTTTTCAATGCACAATCACCCTTTGAAGGAGCAATAGTGTTGGATAGTGTTCCATGGATGTGGAAAAGTAGTAGATGGGATGGTGGAAGATTGGTACACTAAACCGAAGTCCTGATAAGTTAGCTGACTGTGTAGTTGGGGGGGGGAACCACTTAAAACATGCCTCTTCACCTGCAGTCCAGAATTCAACCATCGGCTGCACAATGTGTGGCACGGTTCCTGGGAAACTGAGGTGAGGGAGAGAAACGAAGGAGGTAATTTGGAGGCAAAGTACCCAAAGGGGACAGAGGTAATAATGGTTGTCCTATATCTGAATGTTTAAAAGACTGAGGAGCATTGCTAATGTTTGTACCTTCCAGGAGCTTTTTAACTAGGCTACTCAAGGCATCTAGCCTAATGCATTTCTTGTTCCAAATACTTGAAACTGCTGGAGGCGAGGGGCAGTCAGTAGGGAAGTGAGTACTCCATCAGTAGTACTCCTGCTATTAAAACTTCTTGAAGCGTCCATATCCTAGGAAGAGAGTCCTGGGCCTCCAAGAACTGTGAGACTAGAGGAGATCCTATTCCCTAGACTTTCTGAGGTGGGAAAGAGCCACTTGGGAACCCTCTGACACCCCATGAGCCTGCAAGCCAATTGAAGCCTGCATTGGAGGTATTTCTCCAGCTATCCCTTTCTTCTGAGTTTAGGCGGGTGGTCAATGGAGCGGGGGCATCTTCTGTGGTTGCATCCAAAACTTCCTCCCTCTCTCTTTGGTGCCATTTCTGTTATCTTTTTAGGTTGCCCAGCCTATTTACTCAGGCTTTCATTGGAATTATGATCCCTAACCATACTTCCCTTAGCGGATACCTTGGTTTTGGATTTAAAAAATAAAATAAAATTATGCATTTGTGTTATGTTGTGTTGTGTTAAGAAATACATATCTCAAAGTTGCCTTGAGGTTATTGTGAAAGGTGGCATATAAACAGTGGTGTCATCCAAATGATTTAGAAACCGGTACTCACTTTTGATTGGCACTTGTCCAAATGCCAAACAAATAATGATTTAGGCCAGCTCAACTTCTAGAAACCGGTACTCGCGTAGTGGTGCGTAGTGGGTGCATGACATCACTGCATATAAATACTCTAAATACAGCCATGACTGACCACATACAACAGGGATCAAAACAAAGGATAGGCTCAGCAGCCAGTGTCTTTACACAACAAAGAGGTGTTAATGCGGTCTTGCAGGCAAGCTTCTGGAGACCTCATCAACACCTTTTTGTTGTGTAAACAGACACACTGCTACAGGCAGGCTATTGAAGAGGCTCTGAATGCAATCCATAGCCTGAAGCCAGCCAGTGTCTGACACAAGAAAGAACAGCTGTTTTCATAACCATCTAATCACATTACAATTAAACCTAAATAACCACAAACCATGCTTCCTCTGACACCTTAGGAATGTTCCTTGCTAATGTCCTGGAGTCAGCAAATAGCTGCAGAGTCTGCAATTTTCAGCAAGAAAATGATACAAGGGAGATGTGTTGGCCTCTCCTCCCAGACAGCTCAGTGGCATAGCTAAGAAAGCAGGGGTGTACATTGCCCGAAATATCATGCCTTATTGGGTGGCAACCTGCACCTCCAATAGTGGATCCTGGGGCATCTGGTAGGAAGTCTAAGGTATGTGGAGGCCGCATGTGGCCTCCCTATGATTGGGGAAGGCCTCATGGAGGCCTTAGAAAGGCATTTCTGGTATTTGTGAAAACTAGAAGTGCCAAACAAAGGCCTTCTGAGGGGGGATGTTGGGCATCTGGCCCTAGTGTGTGGTTGTGTTAAATTTTTTGATGCCCCCAAGTGCCAGATCCCTTAGCTATGCCACTGAAACAGCTACATATTGTTTAGAAAACAAGCCTGCCAGTTAAATACAAGTAACTTGAAAATGCATTTAACATTGCGTCTTGAGGATCTTTACCTGTGACCCTGAGAGACCAAACCATACCGTCTGGTGGTTCTTCTGCCACCATCAGCTTGCCAGGGCCTCACTCTTTGCAAGCACTTGGGGGATTATGGACAGTCCCATTAACCTGGTTGCTGGTAGTGATTGTTGAATAATGCTGAAGTAATGGGAAGCAAGCTAGCTGCAAACATGCCAATTGTTCTCCGCAAATCTGGATATCAAAACTTCGTAAGATATTCTTGGCTTGAAAATCAATCAAAAATTGAATCTACTTTATATACAGAGATCAAATGAAGTCCACTGATATTTTAATGTTGATATTTTGCAACACAATGGTGTGTTTGTATTTCAGAAGTTGTAATGTCTGTCTAAAATGCACAAGTCACTTTTCCACCCCAGACGGGCCTCTAAAATTGTGTACAACAATTTGAAAAAGAATACAGCAAAAATACATTCAACCAAATCACAGCAGTTCTTTAGTGGCAGAGCAATAGGAGCAGAAAATCAAATGGCTTCATAACAACAATGCAAATTGGGGGAAAACTGAATGGCTACTGAAGGTAAATCTAAATGCGATGGAAGGATAAGGAAGGGACTAGATATCCCCTTCCTTGGGAAGAGAATGACATAATTTGGGCATCATAACTAAACAGGCCAGGGTTCTCATTCCTTCCAACCACACTTCTGAAGACAGTGGGGGCATGTATTGGGTCTAAAGGAGACCTCAGCCAATTCCTGTATGATCCTCCTTGCCAGCTATTAGCATGACACTGTGAAAGGATATTTAGTACTTAACCATGCCAACTTACGGAATTCAATGTTTTGGGTTTGGCTGACAATTGAGGAATGCCATTATAAGCCTAAATAATATTTAGGTGAAATCAGCTTCCTTTTTCTGCAGGTGTATTTCTATGTAACTTTGAGAATACCTGAAGTATGTTTGGTGAAAAGGAATTCTCTAGCGTGAGGTGTTCTACTGTTTGTTCTTCTCCTGAACATGTAGTCCCATTTTTTGTCTTGCTCTTTAATCAGTGTTGAATTCTACCACTACTTCTGCCCATCCTGACCAAAGGTTTATTTTATGGTTCAGCTCTTTAAAGGAAGAGGCTAATTGTAGGATGATGAGATCATATTTACTACTTTCTGGACGTTGTGCTTGTGCTTTTAATCCTGCTGCTGTCAAGCTCCATTAGAAGACTTGGGCATCATTCTTTGACCTTAGGGGCCCAGCCTCCCACTAGCCTGGTTTGAAATGAGGACACCTTCTAGGCCAGGAAGAGTGATGGACCAGAAAGAAGTCTTAAAAAGACAATGTGCTTGCTTGCTCTCTCTCTCTCTCTCTCTCTCTCTCTCTCTCTCTCTCTCTCTCTGGGCACAAAGTTTAGAAAGTTGCCCAGTTTCTGCCTGCTCAGAGAAAAAAAAAAACTTTTGTGGAAGTTAAGTCCCACAGGATTAGAACCAGGATCCCTGCAGCTCAGACATTGGTTCTTGATGCCCTCTTGTGCAAAGACTGATGCTTAGTCCATTTGCTGACACCTGGTAATTGGATGCCCCAAGGATGCCAATTGCATACTGTTGCCTCTTACAAAGCTCCCATCAGCAACTCTTACAACCCAATCCTAACCTGTGTTGGAGCTGGCAGGCCTAGGCTGCATCCGAGCATAGGTTGGGACTGTGCTGGAGCTCACCATGGACAAGGGGAATGTTCTCTGGGAAGAGGAGTAGGGGGGCCATTCGAGACCTCTGGGATAGCCCCTCCTACTCCGGGAGGCAGAGCCGGTTCAAAGTTCGAGGCATCTCCCTGTAGGGGGCTTCCCAAACCCAGTCCGGCTCTGCCTCCTTAAGGGACAGGTCGGTTCTGACTGTGCTCCATAGAGCTCAGCGTGTTTGAGGCAAAGAAATTTTAAAGAAGTCTTTCTACCTTTCTTCCTATTTTCTTCGTCTTCTTCTTCTTCTCACCCTCTGCTTCTTACTTGCCTTTCCCGTCTGTTTGTCTGTGTGGGGAGAAGGCAGGAGGTGAGGCACGGACGGTAAGGCCTCTAGCGTCGTCCGTCGCCTCAGCAGAGGACTCTAGCCCACACGCGCGTGCTGCGCGAGGGCTAGAGAGGCGCGGGGAGGCCCGGTCGCTGGGGCTCTGCGCGGCTTTGGCCCGGAGCCTCGCCCGCCACCCCATAGCGCCGAGGGCGCTTCCGCGCCCCAAGGGAGAGCTGCGGAGCGCCCAGATCTTGACGCCGCGGCGGCGTGAGGGTGAGAGGGCGGCACGCACGCACCTACAGAGCGAGCGAGCACCACCTGGGTCCCGCGTGGCTCAGGCCCGGGACTCTTCCTCCCCTTGCTTCGCGCGATTGCGCCCCTCTGGGAGGGCAGCGACGCGCCTCCCTCGTTGTTGGCGGTGCAGAGAGACAGCGGCAGGCTCCCGCGCCGCGGAGAGATCGCCCGGCTGCCCGCCATCTTAGAGGCCTGGTTTCCCGCCTGTTTTCAGCTCCGTGACTAAGGTAATGGCGGAGGGCCAGGAAGGGGGGGACAGCCTCCACTCAACTGCAGGAGGAGGGGGGGTCCTCCCTGGGCCAAATGGGGGCTGCATTGGGCCAATTGGGATCGTCATCTTTTTCTCAGGCTCAATTTAACGAAATGTTTAAGGTGGCTATGCAGGCAGCAGGATTTGTTAAAGGGCCCACTCATGGGGTGATCACGGGTACCCTTCCTCCAAGCAAAAGGGAGCCTGAGCCAAAACAGTGCCGCAAGGCAAAGCGCAAGCGTTCCCCTAGCCCCGTTTCCCTGTCTGATTCTGCCCTAACCCCTTCCTCTCTGTCGGGGGAGGAGCGTAAACATTCCCACAAGAGAAGCAAGAAGCGCCATCACAGACGTTTCAAGTCTTCTAAGAAGGCCCGAAAGCTCAAGCGTGCAAGGGACATCTCGTCCTCGGAGTCCGACTCCCCATCGTCTTCTGACAGTTCTGGCAGGGAAGAGGGTCAGCTTTCCAAGGATTCAGATCAGGACGGGCAGGAGCAGAAGGTGGACCGCCTTTTTCCGGCTGACCTCCTGCCCCGCATGCTCTCCAAGGCGGCTAAGGCACTAAATCTTCAGTTGCCTCAGGATGAGGGTGTGAAGGCCTCTTCCAGCACTTTGTTTCCGAGAGGGCCCACGAAGCCTCTGGCCTCTCCGTTTCCGGAGGAGTTTAAGGAGGCGTTGGAGACAGAATGGCAGTCTCCTGGATCCAGCAAGCATTTGTCCTGGGTTGTTAACAAGCTCTACACCCTGCCAGAGCAAGCTATAGCATCGTTGCAGGTTCCGTCGGTGGATTCTCCTGTGGCAGCTCTTTCCTCCTCGGCAGTCCTCCCTTTGGAAGGAGAGGGAGGGCCCAAGGACCCCTGCGACAAGCGCGTCGAGGCGGCTTTGAAAAGAAATTTCCTCTTTTCGTCTGGTGTCTTCCGTGCACCAGCTTCAAACTCCGTGATGGCACGGGCAGCCTTCTTATGGGCGGAAGATTTGGCCAAGACTCCCAAGCTTCCTGCTCAAGTCAAGAGCGGACTGCGGAAAATCTCGCTGGCTGCCGCCTTCTCCGCAGATGCCTCCTTTGATGCCCTCCAGCTCAGCGCGCGGGCAATGTCCTCAAACGTCATAGCGCGCAGGAATGTTTGGCTGAGGCATTGGGACGTGGATGCATCGTCGCAGGCACATTTAGTTTCAGTTCCCTTTAGGGGCTCCAAGCTTTTCGGCGAGGCGTTGGACCAAGTCTTGGTTGAGGACAAGGACAAGCGCAAGGTCCTCCCATCTTCTAGAAAGGAGGTCCCACGGAACAGGATCCAGTCCTTTCGTTCCTTTAAGTCCGACGTCAGACCCAGGGACCGCAACAGGGCCAAGCCTAGATGGGACAAGCCGCGTTTCCAGGCCAAGACCCGAAGATCTGGTTCCGGACCCGGTCCCTCCAAGCAATCCAAGGACAACAGGAATGTGTGACGCCATGCACAACGCATCCTCTCTAAGTATAGGAGGCCGTTTATCTGCTTTTGCTCCTCGCTGGCTCGAGATATCCTCCGACGCTTGGATCACAGAGACTGTCACTCGGGGCTATGCCTTGGAGCTCACCCGCAAGCCTCACAACCGTTTCTGGAAAGTGCCAGTGTCCAGGGATCCTCGGAAACATCTCCTCAAGCTCCAGGCCATCCGACACCTTCTCGACATCAAGGCGATAGAGCCAGTTCCCAGGGGCCAGAGGGGGACCGGGGTTTACTCGGTTCTTTTTCTGGTTCAAAAGAAGAACGGAACATGGAGAGCCATTCTAGACCTGAAGTGGCTAAACCGTCGGATGAAGAGGAGGAAGTTCAGGATGGAGTCGTGGAGATCGATCGCAGCCGCCCTGGAGCAGGGGGATTTTATGGGATCTCTGGATTTGTCGGAGGCATATCTACATGTACCGAGCCACCCGAGCCACCGACGCTTCCTCCGGTTCTCCTACGGAAGGCAGCATTACCAGTATCGGGCCCTCCCGTTCGGCCTGTCGTCGGCCCCGAGGGTTTTCACCAAGCTCCTCATCGCCCCGGTTGCCTTCCTGAGGCAGCAGGGGATTCAGGTGTATCCGTATCTCGACGACATCTTGGTGAAAGCTCCATCGGCACAGCAGGCCAAGCGAGATATACAGAGGACCTCAAGTCTTCTCAGGGAGCTGGGCTTCGTTATAAATCTGGAGAAGAGTGCCCTGGATCCGTCTCAGGAGATAGAGCACCTGGGTCAACTCATCAATACACGAACCTTCAGGGCAGCTATATCTCCGGAACGCAGAGCATCGCTCTGCGACGTCCTACAGACTCTCCTTGTGTCTCGGTCTCAGGATCTCATGCAGCTAGCTTCCCTTCTGTGGATGCTGGTTTCTTGCCAGGACCTAGTGGATTGGGCCCGTTTTCATATGTGTTCCCTTCAACGGTTCCTCTTACCCTTCCAGCGTCAGATAGAGCGGCAGCAACACCGTCTGCTGACCATTCCGCAGGACCTGAAGCAGGAGCTTACATGGTGGCTGGAGGAGGATCGATTGGCCCAGGGAGTGAGTCTAGCCCTTCCCCACAGGTTGGTGCTGACCACCGACGCCAGTCTCTCGGGTTGGGGAGCTCACATGCAAGGTGCCCTAGCCCAGGGCACTTGGACTCCGGCGGAGGTTTTGTCCAGCATCAATCTCTTGGAGTTGCGTGTGATCCGCCTGGCGCTCCTTCAATTCCATCAGCTGGTCAAAGGCACCCATGTCTTGGTCAGGACCGACAACATATCCGCCAAGGTGTACATCAACAGGCAGGGCGGCACGAGGTCGAGCTCCTTACACCAGGAAGCGGTGGTCCTGCTACGCTGGGCGGAGAGCAACCTGGCTTCGTTGAAGGCAGAACATCTGGCCGGGATCCAGAATGTCTCGGCGGACTGGTTGAGCAGGAAGACTCTCCGGGAGTCCGAATGGCAACTTCATCCGGAAGTCTTCCTGGCAGTGGCTCAAAGGTTCGGAGTTCCGATCATCGACCTCTTCGCCTCCCACGTAAACAATCAGCTTCCCAGGTTCTACGCAAGGTTTCCGGAGCCCCTAGCGGAGGGAGTGGACGCCTTGTTGGAGACCTGGCCGCAGGGTCTGGTGTATGCTTTCCCCCCCATAGCCCTCATTCCCCACCTCCTGCGCAAGCTTCGCTCCCTGGAGGCCGACATGGTCCTGATAGCACCTCGGTGGCCCAGGCGACCGTGGTTTCCAGATCTGGTAAGGATGTCGGTCAGGGACCCATGGCCTCTCCCAGAACGGGTGGACCTTCTCAGGCAGGGACCGCTGTTTCACCCGCGGCCCCAGTTCTACCACCTCACTGCCTGGAGGTTGAGAGGGAGGCCCTAAGTAGACATGGGTATTCCGAAGGGATATTGAGGACCTTGCTTGCGTCTAGGAGAGGCTCTACTAAGAGGGTGTATAATCTGACCTGGAGAAAGTTTGCCTTCTGGTGCAGGGGCAAGGGGTACCCCGAATTAAGACCAAAAATTAGGCACATTCTAGAATTCTTGCAGGAGGGCTTGGATAAGGGTTTGGCCACCAACACCCTAAAGCGCCAGGTAGCCACTCTAAACAGCATTCTGGGGGCTGGAAGGGGTAGGAGGATCTCATCCCACCCCCATATTAAGAGATTCCTGAGGGGTGTAGCCTTGATCAACCCCCCTGTTGTGCATCGTTTCCCTTCCTGGAATCTGAACCTGGTTTTAAATGCCCTGACGGGATCTGCTTTTGAACCCCTGGCAACAGTTTCCCTTAGAATGCTGACGCTCAAGGTACTCTTTCTGGTGGCAGTGACATCGGCCCGGAGGGTGTCTGAGCTTGGGTCCTTATCCACTAACTCAAACCTGTGCATCTTTCATAGGGATAGAGTGGTCCTCAGGCCCGATCTGGGTTTCATGCCCAAGATAAATTCTATGTTCCATAGGGCACAAGACATTATTTTGCCATCCTTTTGCCCAGAGCCCAAGCATAGGATGGAAAGAATTTGGCACACGCTTGACGTGAGACGTGCGCTCAGGTTTTATATCGAGCGCACCAAATCTTTTAGGAAATTGGAGGCCCTTTTCATTAGTTTTAGAGGAGCCTCTATGGGCAAGCGGGCATCTGTGTCCGCTTTGTCCAGGTGGATCAGGCAAGCCATAGGAGAGGCTTACTCTGCCTGTGGGAAGGCTGCACCGGAGGGCATTACTGCCCACTCGGTGAGGGGGGCGTCAGCGTCCGCAGCCTTCGACGGGGTGCAGTCCCTGGTTGAGATCTGCAGAGCGGCCACCTGGTCCTCGGTTCACACCTTTACGAGGCACTACAAGGTGGACCTTGCAGCTTCCACAGAGGCCAAATTTGGTAGGCGGGTTCTGCAACAGGTGGTCGGGGTCTAGGCGGCTTCTTTGCCTGGTCCCGCCCTCTTGTGAACTGCTCTGGTAGATCCCAGAGGTCTCGAATGGCCCCCCTACTCCTCTTCCCAGAGAAAAACAGAATTTCTTACCTGAGAATTCCTGTTCTGGGATGAGGAGAGGGGGGCCATTCGACCCACCTCTCACCAGGCTCAGATCTTCGGTAGGATCCTACAGGTTTGGGGGGGGTATCTTGCTGTTTCGTTTCCCCTCCCACCTGTTTGTCCGCCTGTTTTTTCTGCTGTCTGGTGTTTTTTCTTCACCCCTGTTGGGGTCTGTTAGTGTTTTTTAGTTGTTTTCTAGTTGGGGGTTTTCTCGTTCCTGCTCGTTAGTCCAGACTGGGTTTGGGAAGCCCCCTACAGGGAGATGCCTCGAACTTTGAACCGGCTCTGCCTCCTGGAGTAGGAGGGGCTATCCCAGAGGTCTCGAATGGCCCCCCTCTCCTCATCCCAGAACAGGAATTCTCAGGTAAGAAATTCTGTTTTTTTCTCTTGCCCCAGGGAAAGCCCCAGCCAGACAGATGGGGCTCATTGGATCTGCGCCTGCTGTTTAGCAGGTGCAAGTCTGAGAAGCCTGCAGTGGCCTGAAGATGGGTTAGCATCTGGCATACCCAGGCTCCACCCCCCTGCCTGCAGGACCGTCCTGCCCCATTCCATCCTTCCTTTACCTGCCTCCCTCTTTTCCCTCTGCCCAGAAAAGCCCCATGTGCTGGCTGAACTTGGTGTGCCCATCCTTGCATCAGCCAAGCACCAGAATAGGATTGTGCTCTTAATTGGGTACCTCATAGGATGAGTGCCTCTCCTTTCTCTGGGTGGGCTGCCTCCCTCATTCTCCTGATACTTGCTAACCCTTGGGTGCAAGTGCCTCACTATGGCAGTCAGGAAAGAAATACTGTGGTGGTGCTTTTCTTCAGAAGTTCTGGCTGCAGAGAATTCCTTTTACATCAGCTAATTTAACAAAAGTTCCTTGTGTGTCTGCTGTGTTCTCTGATGCATATTCTGTTCATAGACTGCTGGCTAGGCCAGGCAGCTCTGGTAGGTTGGCCAGGTAGGCCTCATACTCTGTGTGAACTGGGAGTGCTGCGCTGTCTGCATGTTTCAAGAGAGATGGGAGTAGTAGTAGCAGGGCTGGCTTAAGACTTCCTGATGCCCGAGCCAGCATGCCAAATGCTGCCTTCTCTTACCTGAATATGTGTCAGCCTTTGCCCCTCATTCTGTCCATTGTTCATCCCTCTCTTCGCCCCCCACATTGCCTCTTTCTCTCCGACTCTTCCTTTTCTAATCCAGGAAGGAGGAGTGAAGGCAAGTAGGTGGATAGAGATGGGTGCCCCCTAACAATCTGCAGCCTGAGGCAACTGCTTCAGTTGGCCGCATGGATGGGCCAGCTCTGAGTAGGCTTCCCTTATAATATAGAAAGTATGTTTGGCCCACTCTGAGAGACCAACCCACAGACATGTGCCATCCTCCTGGACTCCAAGAGTGGTCCAAATGTGTTTTACAGTGTCCCTTGTGCTGGCCAAACTCCAGGTTAGGATTGTACTCTGAGTGTTGTGACATTGTGCTAGTTCAGCTATCTGTGTGCCCCATGAAGCATACTTGCTTGCTGGTATCAGGAGTGGCCATAGCTCATTGGTAAGCAAATCCTTTGCATGAATAAGTCAATTCCTATTACTTCCAAGTTAATTGAGTAGCAAGTGTGGAAAGGACCACTACCTGAGATATTGGGAATATTAGATACTGATGGCTACTTCATATATTCAGTTTGAAATGTCCTGTGGTCCGGTGTTGGCCTGGTGTGCTGGCAATTGTTTATACTACTGAGACGGTTAGAGTGCTCATGTTGGAATGACAGAATCACTATTTTCCTGTAAATTTAGCTGTACTGTAGTTTAATCTGAAATCACATTCATTTTTTGGTGCTCATATTTAGGCCACAATCCTAACCAACTTTCTGGCACCGGAGTAAGGGCAGTGCCGCTCCAAGGTAAGGGAACAAACATTCCCTCACCTCCCACTACTCCACTGTAGAATGCAGAACATGCTGCATTGGCACAGCTATGTCAGTGCTGGACAGTGGGTTAGGATTGCATCCTTAGTGCTGTATTTGAAGCTTCTTCAAATACGTTAGAATCAGGAAAATTGCCAGAAGGGCAGTTGGCCCGCTGGACAGTGATGGAGGGAAAGGGGACTTGGAGATTACGGAGAAATTAAATGAATTCTTTGCCTCTGTCTTCACAGCCAAAAACATTGGGCAGATAATGATGCCTGAACGGGCACTCCTGAGTAAGAAATTAACGGTGCAATCCTAACCTGAACTGGAATAGGCAGGTGGGTTTACACTGGAGCTCACCACATGGCAAGGGGAATGTTTCCCCCAAGGTAAATCCCCAGCTGGGCCAATGGGGCTGTTTGGATCTGCCCGCCGACCAGGAGCTTCCATTTAGCGTGGCAGAAACTTTCCTGAAGAGTTTTGGAGGGGGCCCAAAATATTTGAAAGCCTAGGAGCCCGGCCTTGGTTAATACGTCCCTGTTTAAGTGTGCTGGCTGCTAACATGGTGGGAAAAGATTTTGAACTGCATTTTTCAGAAGAAAAACTCAGAATAACATCTGTTAAGAGATGCTGGGGCTTTCAGCATAGCACACTTTCATTTCTGCCAATCCCAGAGCACTGTACACTTTATGTCTGTAAAGGTACTGCTTGCCCTTGACAGTGGATGAGGTAGTGAATTTCCTGTATGTGAGAATTGCCCTGGAAATCCGACAACCTGAATGTATTCCTGTGACTCTGTCTGGCTTTACAGTCCCATGCTCTGCAGTGTGTTCTGGGATGTGAGTGGTGACTGAAGCCATATTAACCACACATCCCAGAGGGCATGTTGTCTTAGATGCTGAATTAAGTCCATCATGCCCACAAGTTTCTCAATGATAGATGAGAATCTGCCAAGCCACATAACATCTGTGGCTTGGCAGACACAGGGAAGACAGGAAGAGACCCTTGGGTACTGTACTGTCTGATCAGCATTGGCCTTACTCCGACTAGCCTCCTTTCTGAGAGACAGGATCTCTTTCAGGGAGTCGAAAGCCATTTGAGCTAGGGATTGCTATTTGTGGTGCATGAGCAGCAATCTATTTCAAAACCACCTTTAGCTCTTTGCAGGAAATTTAATCTGGACTTAGAGAATGGAATTACCTGCTGAAGTTCCAGAAACAGCCAATTCAGAATATGAATTCCCATAATGCCCAAGTGTAGTGGGTGGAAAGCTTCCTTGATCCAAAAGCCTTCTTGAGCTTGGTGTGTGAAATGACAATATTACATTACTGTAATTACTGTGCTGATTTCATGTCGGTGCTGACCTCATTTATCAGAATGGGCAGTCAAACTAGCAGCTATTGTGGTGCAAATTCCAAAATTGATTGTTTTAGGGCTCAATCCTGAGCCCTCCAGCGCAAGTGGTATGAGCATGCTGTAAGGCATGTCCAATGTGGGTGGAAAGGACTTACCGCCCATGTTCCAACACCGTCCCCATGAGGCTAGAGGCGGCAAAGCGACGCTGGCGAGTGGTAAGTTTTACTGCTGCTGGTGTTGCACTCTTTCCAGGCAGGGCAGGAGCGTTTCCTGCACAGGGGGAGGGGCAGGGGATGCTACCAGCAGCTACCTTCACCACCAGATCTGGACCTCCATATTGGGCTACATGGCCCGACATGCAGTCCCTTCACATCTGCACCAGCTAAATATCCAGCTCAGATGCAAGGAGACATTTGTGGGTCTCAGGGCTTACCTGAGGGGAAGGGACAAGTGTCCCTCCGAGGAGTCTCCAGCGACTGCTTGGCTGCTGTACCCATGGTGACCAGGCAGCTAGGGATTGGGCTGAGCTCTTAATCTTGGTGGTTGCTGCAATTGACCAGAAGTTTTAAAATGGGGATGTAATTTACAGAACAATATCTTGGCTCCTGAGCCGTCGGTGGGGTTAAGGCTTTCATTTGAACGGGTACGTCAGGTATGCATTAGAGCATGCAGCACATAACTGTGACTATTAAAACTTTCTTCCCCTACCTTTGTACTTTTGAATTGCTTTAACACCCCTCCACCCCACCCCACCCCTGCCACACACACAGGGCCAGCCCATTCATGAGGCCAACTGTGAAGCTCATCTCTGTTCTCCTACTAGCCTTTTACTCCTTGGATAGGATAAAAATGAGGGGGACAGATTGGAAAAGAAATGTGAAGGAAAGGAGTGTGCTGAGCTGGGACACTGGAGAGTGGAAGGAGCAGAAACTGACACATCATTGGGTAAGGAAGGGTAGCATTTGGCATGCTGCCTCAGGTGGTTTTTGGCCAGCCTTGCCCCCACCCACCCCCACAGTCAACCATCAGATCTGTCTCTTGCAACGAGAAAGGACCGAGAGGAAATTGAAGTAGCCATGCTGCAGCAATAGTGCCTCTTCTTGGGTACCTCCCATCTGGCAGGGAGCTTAGCGACAACACTTGTATTGGCAGCAGCCTTGCCTGCATTATATTTCCCAAGCAGCATTTCAACAGTGCTCCTGCAATCCTGGAAAGGAAGTGTATATGTACCGAGAAATGAGTGAATGTAGAACCCTGGACATGTTTCTTAAGGTGAAACTAAGGGCACCCATATTTGCTAATTTGATTCAAAATCAAGCTCTGGAAAGTGAGCTGTTCACTAAATTACCTCCTTTTACTTTATCTGGCCAACAGGACACTGAGACAAAAGATGCCTACATGTGGGAAGCAAAATCATTCTCAAACAACTTTTGACTCACAAGAAAGAACAGGCTGCCTCTACCTTTGCAGGAAGACTCTTTATAACCCAGTGGAGAAGGGGAGATATCTGAGAATTCTGGGGGCCTTTTCTTTTGAGTGCATTCCTGTTTCCCATTTGGCTGGGACTGCTATTACCTCCTTGAGAAGATATGTTCTGCCAGCAGCTGCACTGCATTAAGAGACAGCTTCGCTAGCCCTCTGGCAAAGGCACTTCTATAATATAATCCCACCTTTTTAGGATCTGGAAAGAGGGCTTTTGTTCATCAAATATTAAGGCCTGCATTCATCAGCAGGGAAGAAGAAATACATGGTTTCCTACTGGTTATACGTGCTCTGTAGTTATCACAAGAGATAGGAACTACAAAAATACTCACCTGATTGGTTTGGAGTGGGCAAACCTGGACCAAATTGATGTGTCAGCTGAGAGGTCCTTCACTGTATGACTGTAAACACTTCTGTAAAAAAGTGTTTTAGAAGAATGCCACGAAGAAGGATTGTGTTGGGCGAACTTGCCCTGGAACCTTAAAACGATGGCAAATGAATTGCAGATGTGAATGGCAAACTGGAGGTCAGTACTTCCTAGCTAATGACCAAAACTGCCTGTGCTTGTTGTCTCTACACAGGCAGTCAAGGCAGCATTTCTAGTTCCCAACAGAGATGCACACATTTAAGTACCATTAAACACTGATACCAACACTGATAGATGGGTGAGGGACACAGTGAGGAGAGGATATTCCTTGGAGTTCAGGGTCACTCCCAGGGACAGGTTCATTCAGGTAAGCAGGCCCGCCTGCGACCTAAAACATCAAAAGTCCCTGTCAGCCATCCTTCATCTTCTTCAAATAGGGGCTATAGAGCCAGTGCCAAGGGAACAATGAGGGGTAGGGGATCTACTCTCACCTGTTTACTGTCCCAAAGAGATCCGGCAACACCAGAGCCATTGTGGACCTTAATTGGCTTAATTGATAGATGAGATGACAGCGATTCAAGATGGAGACCATCAAGTCAATCCTACTTGCAATCAGGAAGGATGACTTTCTAGCCAATTTGGACCTGCAGGAGGCCCATTTGCATGTTTTGGTTCTACCAGCATACCACAGATTCCTCTGGTTCTGCTATCAAGGAAACCATTTTCAATTTCGCGCTCTTCTTTTCGGCCTGTCGTCAGCCCCCAGAGTTTTCTCCAAGGGCGAAAGTTCTCCAAGTTTTTCTTTTTCTTCATCATGATCATTGCACACCATCATACTCAGGGCATCGCGGCTTTTCCGTATCTGGATAACATCCTCCTGAGATCTTGGTCACAGGAGGAGGGGTTCCACCACCTCCACCAAACCATCAGGTGTCTGAGAGAGCATGGCTTCCTATCAACCCCCGGAAGAGCCATCTGACCCTGACCCTCCCAGCATCTGGGAGCTGTCATAGATTCACACCAGTTGAAAGTCTTCTTCTCCCAGGAACGTCAACAGAAGATCCTCCTACTGGCGTCCAAGATCCTCCAGTCCCAGAGAGTGGGCATCCTATGCCTGGCAAAGCTCCTCGGGATGCTGACATCGTGCCAGGACATCATCCTGTGGTCCAGAGCCCATGCATGGACTCTACAGTGATTGGAACAAGCGCATCAAGCTAGATTCGGCCACCATAGCAGACCTTCGATGATGGACACAGCATCAGAGACTGGACTCGGGATCACCCATAGCAGTTCATCACAAGACAGTGTTACACACGGATGCCAGCCTACTGGGCTGGGGTGCCCACCTTGGGAGCCATACGGCGCAAGGGAGATGGTCCTTCCACGAGAGACAGCAGACCATCAATTTCCTAGAGCTTCGCACCATCAGACTGGCCCTGGAGACCTTCACTCCCCTGCTTCATAGAGCAGACACTTTCATTTACACAGACAACATGACGGCAAGAACATATGTCAACAGACAGGGAGGGACAAGATCGTGGGCTCTACAGGGGGAAACTTGACACCTATTCCATTGGGCAGAAATCCACCTCTCATCCATCAGAGCCGAGCACATACCAGGAGCCGACAAAGTGTTGGCAGACTGGCTCAGCTGCAAAGAAATAGATCAGTCGGAATGGCCCCTCCATCCACACGTCTTCAACTATCTGAACAGAAAGTTCAGCCCTCCAACCATGGATCTCTTTGCCTGTTATCACAACCACCAGCTCGTGAGGGGAAAATGCCCGGGCGCAGAAGGGATGGATGTTCTACACCACCCATGGCCCCAAGGCGTTCTCTATGCCTTCCCTCCCATCAAGCTCATCCCAAGACTACTGAGCCATGTAAGAGTGGAGCAGGCCAAGGTCCTGCTAGTTAAAACTTTGTTTTAACTTTGTAATGCTGCCTTGAGTGCCTTCGGGCAGAAAGGCGGGGTAGAAATTTAATAATAAATAATAATAATAATAATAATAATAGCGCCCCATTGGCCCCGCAGGCCATGGTTTTCAGACCTGAGAGAGATGGCCATCGAGCCCCCCTCCCCCCACCAGGACATCCTATCCCAGGGTCTGATCCTGCACCCTCAGATCCCCATGCTCCAGCTAGCTGCCTGGAGGATGAGCGCCGCAGGCTCTCCCACTTAGCTAGCATGACAGCCACCCTTCTAGTCGACAGGAGGCAGTCAACCAACCAGGTGTACAGCTACACCTGGAGGCCCTCCAGGACTGGTGTTCCTCCCATTTCTTAGACCCTGAGAGCTTAAGAGTGGCACAATTGCTAGAGTTCCTCCAAGCGGGATTAGAGAAGGGCCTTAGCACTGCCATGCTCAAAAGACAGGTCTCCACTGTTTCATCTATCTTAGGGTACCCCAGGGGTGCACGTTGGCGTCCCACCCCCATGTCAGGAAGTTCTTATGGGGGTAGCCTACTTAACCCCCTGCCAGCACAGAGGTCCCCCTCCTGGGACCTTCCTCTGGTCCTCAAAGGCCTCACCAGGCCACCCTTCGAACCCTTGGCCACCTGCCCACTAAGGACCCTGACACAGAAGACAGCCTTTCTGGTGGGCATCACCTCTGCCAGATGTGTGTCAGAATTGGCAGCGCTCTCCATGGCCCGAGAGCTCTGCGTTTTCCACGAGGACAGGGTGGTCATCAACACTGACCCCACATTCCTGCCGAAGGTGAACTCCGCCTTCCACTGTTCACAGGAGATTGTTCTTCCTTCCTTTGCCCCACCCCTGCCCACCCCAGGGAGCATGAGTGGCACTCTCTAGACATGCATTGGGTGGTCAGGTTCTATCTGGACAGGACCGTTCCCCTACGCAAGACTGAAACCCTGTTTGTGTCATATAAGACACGCAAATGCGGCCTCAAAGTATCCTCATCCACCATCTCCAGATGGCTTAGGGAGGCCATCGCAGAGGCATACAGGGCCACAGGCCTCAATCTGCCCCAAGGAATTGTGGCTCACTCAATCGGGTGCAACTACCTCAGCAGCCTTCAAGGTGATGCCATCTCTAGAGGAGGTGTACAGAGCTGCCACCTGGCGCTCTCCACACACCTTCATAAAGCATTATAAGATCGATACCTATGTGGCCAGGAACTCAGTCTTCACTAGGTGCGTATTGCAGACCGTAGTCTCGTACACTTCAGGTGGCTCCCACCCTTGAGGAGTCGAGGCTTGGGCAAGTCCCACTATCCATGGCTAACCCGGATGTGGAGAGCCCACTGGAGAATGGGGAGATTTGGATTTACCTGTGAATCCCCCTTCTTAATGGACTCCACATCAGGAAGAGGAAGAGGAAGAGGAAGAGGAAGAGGAAGAGGAAGAAGAAGAAGAATAAACTACTACTACTGGGGAGACAAGGGATCAGTACCCCCCCCCCAAGCAGGGGTCCCAAGGATACCCCTTCCAGATACATAGCGAGCAACCAGGACACCTGAACTCAGTCGAGAATGAGGACACCATGCGAGGCGGATCCAACACAGTAGCCTACACCATTGAAGCGCCGGGGAGGGGTGTGCCTTCTGAGGCTTTCCATGAACTGGGATGGTGAGGGAGCCCCTCCCCTCAGGAAGACCTGATCACCTGGCCTGCCTGTCCCAAGAGGAGGAGCTACCCACTATCCATGGCTGACTCTGATGTGGAGTCCACTGAGAAGATAAGTCCCAATCTCCCCGTTTTCCCTCCACTGGAGTTGAAGACTAGCCAGGGTTATATGCAAAGCAGGTATATGGCCTTCCTTGCCTACCTAACCTCCCATGAGATTTTTTAGTTGCAGGAGTGGGGAGGCGAGAGGGGAAGGAAATAAATACTAATCAATAAATAAAAGTACAAATTCACTATGCATTTAGTAGGAAAGATATTCCTAAAAGGCAGTCACTTAAAAAAAACTGCCCATGGAAACTGCCCCCCCATTTATGAGCTTCTTGAATACTTATTTGGAACATTTAATCCTGATCACAATTAATTTTAAGATTTCAGTTAACAAATAGCTTGGGTGTGCATGTGCAGTATGTAGGGTTTGCTCCAGCCCAAGTTATATAAGCACTGTGCAGTCTAGTTCTCACTCAGCATCTTTACTCAGATGTAAGTGAATGAAGCTTCCTACATTGTAAGAATGTATATTATTATGGCCTCACTTCACAGAAGGAAGTTAAGCATACAATTGAACTATATTTATAAAATGTATGTATGATGCCTTCCTATCATACAGCAACCTACGAAAATACAGTGTTTCTAAAATCTCTTCCATGGAAATGAATGGGACTTGTTAAAGTGCTACACTGATCTAGTTCTAATAAACTAGAAGCCTTCATATCAGTTATTATTAGAGGTGTTTGAAAATGGTGTTATTTATTTTACTCAGAAGTAAGCCCATTGTGTTCAGTAAGACTTAGGCTGTAATCCTATTACACCAGAACCAAACACCTCTATTTTACAGGAGGATTTTCAGTATACACAGAGAGTATAAATATGCATCTCTGTCTATAATATCTGACACAAAGACAATTCCTCTCTCCTACCTTTTCCGGAAAGAGAAACTATTAATTAAAGAATTATAAATTAAAGTTGGACTGAGTGCAAGCTAATTTCCTGGTTTCTTTTTTAAACCCACCTTTGTGTTCTTCTAATTCTTTATTAACTGGCACTTTCTGGAGTCCTTCACACCAGCACAAATGACTATGAAGTGGCCATTCTGATTTAGTAGTTCTCTGTGTTTTTCTGGCACCCACTTTGACTGGTAGGAAATACCCCTGCAAGTGCCCAAGCAGCTGAGAATGAGATCCTGTGGCTCTGAAAAATAAAAATAAGGAAAACACATCCTCGTTATTGTTTTGTATTCCCCACCCCTTCCTTCTCTGGCAAGTGAAGACATGCTAGATAAACCATTCAAAAACTGTGAAGGAGAGAAGGGATAGACTATTAAACTGCAAGGGAGTTTGTCTAGACAGAATGATTCAATATGCATAGAAGGACAAATACTGAAGCGCCAATACTTTGGCCACCTCATTAGAAGAGAGTACTCTTTAGAAAAGACCCTCATGCTGGGAAAGATTTCAGGCAAAAGGAGAAGGGGCATTCACTCAATTGAGATTCACTCAAGGTTTTTTCATTGAATTCCTGGTGAAATTCCACATCCAACAGTATATAGTAGGATCATATTAGTCCTTAAATCCGCAATTTCAAAAACTGTGGTTTTTACAAAAGAAGTTTTATTTTTCGTTTTTAGTTTGCCATAACATTTGCTAAAATAGAGATATTACACTGGTTTTTTCATTGAATTCTGGGTGAAATTCTGCATCCATTCTGCATGATAATAGTATTCTGTAAACTTGTGATTTTTGAAATTTGGGGTTCAGTAGTGACATCCCCTGAGGATGGCCCTGGGGCCCATGAGCTGGCCTGAGTCTGATGAGCCTCAGGGAGTGGGTTTGGGCCAGGAACGTGATAGAAGCCCAGCATGAGCTGCTGCGACTAAGATTCACCCCTTCCATCCCTATGCCTAGCCCACTCCTCACCCTGATCCTCCCCAGATTGAGAGGTCCACCACTATAAGCACTCAATATCAATTCATTATTTTTCACATTTTATACCCCCCTTCGCCCTTCCTCCAAGGAGCTCAGGGTGGTGTACATAGTTCTTCCATTCCTTTTGTCATCACAACAACCCTATGAGTTAGGTGAGGCTGAAAAAAAGTGACGGGCCCAAGAAATCTGAGCAGGGATTTGAACCTGGCTCTTCCAGGTCATAGTCCAACTCCCAAACCAATAGGATTGGGGTATTAAACTAGTACTGGGCTAAAGCTGTGCTGAATTATATAAGCTTCACTTAGGCCAGTGGTTCCCAATCTTTATGAGCCAGTGGACTGCTGAGGCAAAAATTGGAGTTGTCATGGACCACATGGAACCCCCCCCCCCAATTCTCTGTACACAAAAAATACAATTAAATTTGATAGTCCACTTGGTGAGGCACTTGGTGATAGAGCACTTGGTGAGACACTGAAGATGCTGGCCACAGCAGTGGGTTATCCATTCTGGCTGTCTATGCCTTCTCTTGTGGTCTGTGGGAAAATGTGAGAGTGCTGGAAGAGGGTGTTTTTTTTTTTTTTTGCTGAGACCTTGCAGACTACTTCTTAAGGTCTTGTGGACCACTTGTGGTGCACAGATCACAAGCTGGGAACCACTGACTTAGATAAAGTAACATTTCCTAAAGGTAAAGGTTTTCCCACGACCGAATGGTCTAGTCGTGACCGACAGTAGGGGGCGGTGCTCATCTCCGTTTCAAAGCCTGTAGAGCTGGCGTTTTGTCAGAGAACAAGCTCCTGTGGTCATGAGGCTGGCATGACTATACGCTGTAGTGCACGGAACGCCATTACCTTCCCACCAAAGTGGTCCCTATTTATCTACTTGCATTTAGGTGCTTTCAAACTGCTAGGTTGGCAGGAGCTGGGACAAACAACGGGAGCTCACTCCGTCACGCAGTCTTGAATTCCCAACCTTCCAGTCGGAAAGCCCAGCAGCAGCGGTTTAACCCGCTGCGCCACCATGTCAACATTTCCTACTTCCATCTATAATCATGTATGTATGGGCCAAGCATTTCACAATGACATCAGTTAGAAGGTGATTCTTCCTGGAGCTTCTCTGCAGAAACCCCTCTCATTCTATCTTAACAAAAGGGCAGAGTTAATGAGCCAGTTGCCAGCAGCCATATATCATTCTCCCAGCATGATTTCAATCTCCACCAGACAAACTGTCCAGTGAACCTCTTCGCACACAGCATTGCCTTCATATGACAGAAGGAAGAGATTTGCTGTCTGCTGTCCTTTGGCCATCATGAGCTGAGATTTTTCTTGACCCATGTGTCTCCATTGTCATACATGTTTTGATGAATCTTCAGCATTTTTTTTCTTGACAATTTTCTTTTTTTGAGGCAACTGTAGGAGACTAGAAGATTATGCAGGAAAATGTTTACAGCCTGTGCTTTGCATGCAGAATATTCCAAGTTGGCTGGTATCTCCAGTTACAGGTTGTAGGGCTGGGGAAACTGTATACAGTACTGGAGACCTTGGAGATTTTTACCAGGTCTGCATCTTCTGAACCATCAAGCCAAACTTAGCCAACCAGGCATGTAATTACAGCCTGCTAGGGACATAATTGTCTACCTGATCTTCTAAAATTGTTTTTCTAATTGTCACAATATACGTACAAACATCAGAATAAATAGGAGGAAGGGGGAAATGGAACTCTGTGTTTTTGCTGCATGCCTGACTGCCGAAGTAGGAACTTAACAAGCACCTGGCAAGTCCCCCTACAAGTTGGTGGGTTAATTCAGCCTGCTGTGATACAAGTTGTGCGTGCCTAGTAGTGGGATGGAGGGAAAATGGACTGACTCTCTTTGGCTAGTTGAGCAAATAAGGGGTGAGGACAGGGCTGGTCCATCCATGAGGCAGACTGAGGTGGTTGCCTCAGGTAGCAGAGTGGTTTCAAATTGGGAAAGGAGTACGACAAGGCTGTATACTGTCACCCTGCTTAGTTAACTTAGATTTAGAGTACATCATGTGAAAGGCTGGGCTAGATGACTCACAAGCTGGAATCAAGATTGCTGGGAGAAATATCAACCACCTCAGATATGCAGACGATACCACTCTAATGGCAGAAAGTGAGGAAGACCTAAAGAACCTTCTGATGAGGGTGAAAGAGGAAAGTGCAAAAATGAGCTTGAAGCTCAACATTAAAAAATCATGGCAACCACTCCCATCACTTCCTGGCAAATAGAAGGAAGCAGAGACAGTTTATTTTCCTGGGTTCCAAGATCACCACAGATGGTGATTGCAGCCATGAAATTAAAAAAATTTTTTAGGAACCTTTATTGACATAATAATGCATAATTTTGTTTGATTGATGTTTGTACAACATCAGTCAAACAAACAAATGAAAACATAGGACCACTAACTTCCCAAAAAACTATAGTCAGGAGGACTGTTTTCTCGGGATTTAACAATCAAAAGTAAATAAGTTGCAACACTCCTTAGGGAGACCCTGCAGTTAGTAATATTTGAATTGTTTCTGAATCAGGTCAACCCTCCATTTTTTCTAACAGTAGGTCAAGAGAATCTTTTCAAGGGCTTCTATGAAGAGGACAATATAACACCATGTGGACAAGTGTTTCCACACTTCCCAACTCACATTGCCTCTCGGAGAGAGGAATCCCCTTATACCTGCCATATAATATGGCTGAAGGCATAATATTACATCTAGCCAGTGAATATGCATGCTGTTCTGGAGGACATTCAAGGAGATAGAAAAATCTGGCCAATTGGCCTGACTTAATTGGGATGCCTAAGTGCAGTGGGGAGCAAGATTTGTTCGCTGCCCGAATAGCTCCTGTCGCTCAATGTCCAGGATTCTAGTTTTAATCATGTGGTAAACCTTGATTTGGCGTCATGCACCCAATTACACAATATCAATTCCCATCTGATTTAGTTTTTTCCCAAGTTCAGTAGATCCAATAGGTGGAACAGAGTCTGAAAGGAGATGGTAAATCAGGCTATTTGTTATCTGTGTTGTATAATACTCTCAACCAAAACTGAAATATCCAAAGCCATGCTAAGGTTTGTAACAGGGATTGGCCAGTCTCTAAACTAAAGGCAGCGTATGGAACACAGCTGGGGAGGCCTAATATTTTACGTAGAAAAGAGGCCTGGATCCGTTCTACTGAGTGGGTCCATGCCATTGTGCCAAATTGGGATACCATATAAAATTTGTGACTTAATTTTGGCATTATAAACTTCTAGGACTGCTGGTACATATCTATTGCCTTGATTGTAATAAAACTGGGTGATGGCTTGAGCAGTGAATCTGGATGTATTTAAAACTGCTTTGCGGTGCGCAACCCAAGAATGGTTATAATAAAAGGTGATGCCAAGGTATTTGAATGGTTTGACTTGCTCAATTTTTTTCCCATTGCAATACCAACCAAAATTTCCATTTTTTTTGCAAATACTAGGATTTTTGAATTTATTGTAATTTAGTTTGAAGTTGTTCTTTTCTAGGTATTGCACACATCTCTCAATAAGGCATTTCAAACGGATGCACGTTCAGGAAAGGAGCACCACATCATCCGCATACAAAAGCAGTGGTACTTGATGAGCTCTGAGTTTTGGACAATGTCCCTCGACTCCCTCTAGATAGGGAGCTAGGTCATTTTAAAAAAGATTGACTAATGAGGGGGCAAGTATGCATCCTATCCCTGTTTGACTCCCTGATTTGTTGGTATCATCTCTGTTAATTCTCCTTTCCAAGAGGTTCAGATCTGACAAAATGTATTTGTATACAATGATCTTATGAGAGAAAGGAGTCTTCTATCCACCCCCTGATTAAACAGTTTCCTCCATAATAATCCTTTATCAATTGAATCAAAGGCTCCCTTTAAGTCCAAAAAAGCAGCATAAAGTTTGCCATTAGTTTCCTTCACCTGTTTATTAATGAGATGGGAGAGGATTACACAATTATCTAGGGTGGACATACCTTGCCTAAATCCTGTTTGTTCCAAGCCAATAATTTCCTTTTGCATACATCTTCCCTACGATTGATAGTAGGCTGATGGGCCTAAAATTTGCTGGTACTTTGTGGTCATCTTTTTATAAATTGGTATGACTATTGCATTTGTCTACGTCTTGTGTACTATCCCGAATCTGTCTATTGATGTAAAAAGGGGAGCCAAAAGGGCCGCCCAAAAATCTGGGTTACTTTTCAATAGGTTAGGAGGTAGGACATCTGGGCCTGGGGCCTTTCCAGATTTTAATTGGGATATTATGTCCCGGATCTCTTCTTCTGTGACAGGGGGCCAGAAATTAAAAGATGTTTACTTCTTGGGAGGAAAGCTATGGCGTACCTAGACAACATAATAAAAAGCCCAGACATCACCCTGTCAACAAAGGTTTGCATAGTCAAAGCTATGGTTTTCCCAGTAGTAATGTAAGGCTGTGAGAGCTGGACCATAAGAAAGGCAGAGCGCCATAAAATAGATGCTTTTGAATTATGGTGTTGGAGAAGACTCTTTAGACTCCCCTGGACTGCAAGAAGATCCAATCGGTCAATCCTACAGGAAGTCAAGCCTGATTGCTCCCTGGAAGGACAAATCCTGAAGCTGAAGCGCAAATACTTTGGCCACCTCATGAGAAGAGAGGACTCTTTTCTAAAGACCCTCATGCTGGGAAAGACTGAAGGCAAAAGGAGAAGGGGGTGGCAGAGGATGAGATGGTTAGACAGTGTCACTGAAGCAATGAACATGAAATTGGGCAAACTCCGGAAGCTAGTGGAGGACAGGGAGTCCTGGCATGCTGTGGTCCATTGGTTCGCGAAGAGTCGGACATGACTTAGCAAATGAACAACAAGCAGATTGGTTTGGGGCACCCAACTCTATCCATCCTTTTGTCCCCAATGCTCCTCCCACTCCCAACATTGGAAAACAGAATTGGAGGAGAATAGTTAGCCAGAGCATTGACACTCTAGCTTCACACTTTCTTTTTTCTCCATCCTGCCTTCTTTTTCCAATGGCAGATGTGACTAGAGCAGAGAGTTGCACGTCACCAGGCAAGGGCGGCTTATTTGGTATGCCACCTCAGGTGCCAGGAGGTCTGAGGTTGGCCCTGGTGGAGGAATTGGCAGGGGCAGCTAGCACAGTGTCTTAAATACCACATCAGAACAGGGAGGAACTCCTATGAATTATGTCCATAGGACTGTGAACAAAAAATAAATGAAGGAATAAAAGATAATTTGTAGCAGTACTCAAATTTGTCTGCGTAATTTCCCAATATTTTGTCATACTGGGAATTAAATTCTGCCTGGATGGGCTTTTCATTCATCTTCACAAGACTCTTTGTGAGAATGTGATATGTTCCACAGAAGGAACAGTTAGATTGTAGACAGCCACCTGTATAGCAGGCTTTATGTGTATGAATGCTAACCTTTTAAAAACAAAACAAATTATGGCAAACATCTTAATATTTTCTACTGCATCCATTTAACAATTCTCCCTAGTCCTCATGCCAGAGTTGAGGGATGAGGTCTCCACTTACCTCTGCTTCTTCCATTTCAGGTACATTAATGATCTGCTATTGTTTGTGCGTAAGGGACATGGTGGCGCAGTGGGTTAAACTGCTGCTGCTGGGCTTTCCGACCGGAAGGTTGGGAGTTCAAGACTGCGCGACAGGAGTGAGCTCCTGTTGCTTGTCCCAGCTCCTGCCAACCTAGCAGTTTGAAAGCACCTAAATGCAAGTAGATAAATAGGGACCACTTCAGTGGGAAAGTAATAGTGTTCCATGCGCTATGGCGTATAGGCATGCTGGCTTGTCCTTGGACAAAACGCAGGCTTTGAAATGGAGATGAGCACTGCCCCCTACAGTCGGTCACAACTAGACCATTCGGTTGTGGGGAAACCTTTACCTTTATTGTTTGTGCAGTCAAGAGGGAAAAAAAATCTCAGCATCGGGGATATTAAAAAACATTACGCACAATACTACCCACGTAGAACACACACACACACACACCCCTCCCCATCTTTTCTAGGCCTCCTCTCCATCTTTTTGTCCTGTTAATAAGAAAAGCCATTAATTTTGGTCCATGGAAAAGGTCCAGGATTTTCAAAGCCCCGCCAAGCAGACGGAAAGCTTGATTAGCGGTGGTTGAGGGAAAGAATTAAGCTGTGCGCGCCTGACGAGGTTAGAGGAGGCTTTTTTGAAAGCACTGTAATGAGCAATGGGAGAGGCTTTCAGCACAGCAGACAGAGCACAGGGAGGGCCTAAACTGCTCGGTCTGGTGGGGTGGTCGTCGTCTTCAGCTGGCATTTGCAGTCCCTCAGCCAGCACCTGTCGATTTTAAACGGAATGCAGGGGCTAGCCTTGCGACCTGTTGGGCCGACGGCCGCGCTGAAGTCTCTCTCCCCTCCCTTTTGCTCCGGAGCTGGAGTGAATGCTCGCGGGACCGCCTTCCTCCAGAGGCCCCGCCCTGCTGATGCTTCCAGTCACAGTGGAAGCAAAGCGCAAGTTTCTTGGGGGGGTTGATACGAAGCTGCGGCTTTTGATGCTCTTCGCTGCCTTTGGTCCTCCTTGCCACTGTTGCCTGAGCAAGGCCGACTTCCTCAGGACCGACGGAAGCTCAGCTTGGAGAACCCGAACGTCGTGGGCGTGTTTGGAAGTTTATTTGTCATGTTATCTTGGCGAACAGTGATTTTCCCCTTTCCTCCCGCCCTCCAAATTAGACTGTTTTGATGAAGTTGAAAGGCAGTACCCAGTTTCTGATCTCCATTGAAAGCCCTTCTCAGCGAGGATTTAGGATCTCTCGCCCTACAACTTGTCCTCTTTCTCCTGCCCTCTCGGAGGGCGCTTGCCGAGGCTCGAAGAAGCCGTCAAGCTCTCACCAAGCAGGCGATGAAGCACAGGCGCCCCCTGCAGCGGGAGGGGGGGATCCAGCGCACCTTGAAATCTACGAGACGCTCTCGAAGAGCCTGAAGGCTTGAATCGACCGGCACCTCCCCAAATCGGCTCCTCTTCCGCTGCCTTTCCTCCAGCCTAGCGGGCACACACCCCGCCCCGCGGCTGCTTATGGTGGCCGGGTGCGTTCGGCCACTTGCAAGGCTGAAATCGGGCGAAAATAGACGCCTGCAAGGTAAGTCGTTCTGGATGGTCTCCTGACACGTACGTTTGGGTGTCTGTCGTTAAAGGATCTTTGGCGGGATCTACTTTCCTGCTAGTATCGAACGCCTTTGAATCACGAGGGAAAGGGAAGCCAGGAGGGCATTGCCTCGTGAAACTGAGCGAGCGGCTTGTAGCGTTTGCGGAGAGGGAGAGGAATTGTCCGCCTTCCCCAGCTTCGCGTGGCTACCCGAGGCGCATTTCACTCGTTCCTGCGGCTGCGGCTTTCGTCTTGTCTGCCAACGAGGGTGACACTCTCCTTCTGGAGCAGGAGCGCTCACTTTCCCCCAATGTGTCTTTTCATCCCTTCACGCGCCTCCGCCCCGTTTGGAAACGGCGTGTTTGTTTCGGGGTTAATGAACTCGGCGCGATCCCGGGAGAACCAAACGACGCGGATCAGGGACGTGCTGGAGTGAACGGGGTGCCTTGGGCTGGTGCAAATTCATGCGGGTCTCTGGGACAGAAGTTTTCTCCCTTCTAACCTGTGCCTTAAAGTAAGGGAAGCGCGCCCTCTCCCCCCCCAAAGAAACAATGTCCTTTCTTTGGGGGGGGCGGGGGGGCTGGGGAAATGTGTTGCCAATAAACAGGAGATTGCTGAGTTATGCTGGGAGCGTTTTCTTGCCAAAGGGCCTTCGCTAAGGCAATTAACTGAAACCTCTTGCATGGGGGTGGGAGGAAAGTGAGGGGCACAGCAAGAAAAGAGGGAACCCCCTTGTAGCTTCTGGTCAATGATGTCTTTGGCTTCAGAGGATAACTTGAAGTGCAAACGATAGATCTCTACAGCGAGGAGCAATTCCTGCCTTATTCTGGTAGCTGTTCCAGTCGGGGGAGCAGGACTGTGAAATGAGGTAGCTATTCCATTCTGTGGGTTTTGGGTGGTGGTCAGGATGATAGGCAGAGCCCGAAACAGTCAGGTCTGACCCACAGGGCACAATCCTCCAGGAGGTTCCATTGAAATGCTTCCATTGAAATGAGCTTCCATTGAAATGAGTGTTCATTCAAGAGGGAGAATTTCTTTGTAGATTGTGTCCTGGGTCGTCCGTCTTGGCCAGCCTTGGCTCTGCTTTCTGTTTAAATCCAGTTACATTATGGTAGCTGTGGCTATCACCACAGACATGGTGGATTCAAATTTAACTTTCTCCTCATCTGGCATAATTGCAGCTCCTTCTACTCCATTACTTACTGCTTTGTCTCCATTTCATTTAAAAAAAATATTTTCCATTTGTACGCTATTTTTGCAAATCGCTACCAATAACTGCAGAAAGCAAGGGGTGCTGAGTTAATTATTTCTGTGATTTTCCTTGTCATATGTGCCTTGGCTTGCTTTCTTGAGGTGTCTGAATGACTTGAGTACAATTTCTTTGTCTGAAGATCTATACTCCCTGTTAGCTGTCCATGATGGTGTGTCCCTTCTTTTCCAGCATGGCATTATGAGCCAATTTCCAGATGCTTGGCAATGACATTGCAGTGGCGTAGCTACCTATGGGGCAGGGGCGGAGCACCCCAGGTGCCATCCTGGGGGGGTGTCACCACTGAACCCCAAATTTTAAGGACATAGTTTTACAGAATAATACCATCATGCTATATACTGTTTGTTGCAGAATTTCAACAGGAATTCAATAAAAAAAACCAGTGTAATATCTTTATTTAATCAAAAGTTATGACTGCAAAACAAAAAATATATATGTAAAAATCAATTTGTTAAAATGGCAGTTTTATGGAATAATACCATTATGATATACTGTTTGATGCAGAATTTACTGAAACAAACCAGAGTGTAATTTCATTCTAGCAAAAGTTATGGCCCTCCCAATAAATAACCCACCCACCCCAAAAATACAGCTGTCTTAGGCAGGGGTGACAAAATACATCCCCAAGACCTGCATAATGAGTCCACAAATGAGGCCGCAGAACCTTTTTATCTGGCTCCCATATTGCTTGCCTTGTTCTTTGGCCTCTGGCAGGAAGCAAGCACCTCTAGCAGCAAATGGTCATCCAGGCCAGCTAACTGGTCCTCTGAACGAAATGAGTGACACCCCTGGAATTAAGTAACAAAAAGTAGGTTTCCTTAACTCAAAATGTGTGAGTGAGTGACTGACTGACTGACCAACCGACCGACCGACCTCTAGTGACCAAAATTAAGGCAATTGTGATTTTTAGGAATAATAGCATCATGTATCATTCAGTGGCATAGCTAGGTCATTTTGTACCCAGGGCCCATAAATTTTTGACACCCCCCCCCAAATTACTCATTTATATTTTTCACATTTTATACCACCCTTCCTCCAAGGAGCTCAGGGTGGCTCCACTTCTTTTGTCCTCACAACCGGAATGGGAGGTGAAGATGAGAGATTGCACTAGTCAAGACCTGAAATGAATAATAATGGCCAGAAAATAAATGCAGTGAATATTTCCCCACAAACGATGGATTGAACTCATTAGCTGCAAATGACAAGAGAAAATATGCAAATCTTGATCATATTTTCAAGATATGGAGAGCCCAATTTTCATACACTGTCTTAGTATAGATACTTTTAAAATGGATTCTAAATATTCATGGTGGACTATAGTCTATCAGTGGTTATTAACCATGATGGCTACATTGAACCTCCAGATGCAGGGGCAGTATGTCACTGAGTACTATGTGCAGGGGAGCAACAGTACAGACATTCATCCCTTGCTTGTGGGGAAATATTCACTGCATTAATTTTTGGGCCATTATTATTATTCATTTCATGTAATGACTATTATAATCTCAGCCTCACCTCCTGTACAGGGTTGTTGTGAGGCCAAAGAAGTGGCGGAACCATGCACAGCTCCTTGGAGGAATCATAGTATCATAGAGTTGGAAGGGACCTACAAGGTCATCTAGTCCAACCCCCAGCCTTTAGCAGGAAATCCTCCTAGAGCGGTGATGGGCTTGGTGTGTCAAAACTTTGGAAACCTTTTGGGCTTGGTGTGTCAAAACTTTGGAAAATGCTTAACTTGACTCTGCTGGCGTGTCAATCCCCCTCTCAAACAGAAGAGAAACAGTTCTTTAGGTTTATTTATTTAAACAAAAAATAACAGTCCAATCATGTGTGGTGCTATGTATTCTATAAAGGAACATCAAATAATTGCAAAAATGAAAAATGAGTAAAATAAACTCAATTTTTGTCAGGTGTTGGTGAACACTGATATGTCACCCGAAACACTGTGGTGTATCAACTTTGACACGCATGTCATAGGTTCGCCATCACTGTCCTAGAGCATCTTCAGCAGGTGCCTGTCAAGCCTCTGCTTAAAAGTCTCCAGTGAGGGAGAATCCACCACCTCCCTTAGCTATCTATTCCACCATCGAACCACCCTTATTGTCAAGAAATTCTTCCTGATGTCCAGCCGGAATCTCCTCTCTTGCAGTTTGTACCCATTGGATCTAGTTCTACTGTCAAAGGCAGATGAGAACAGATTTTTCCCTTCTTCCTTATGACAGCCCTTCAGATATTAGAAGAGTGCTATCATATCCCCTCTCAGTCTTCTCTTCTCCAAGCTAAACATACCCAGTTCCCTCAACCTTTCCTCAGTCATAGAACCTGTTTTCCAGCCCCCTGATCATCTTTGTTGCTCTTCTCTGAACCTGCTCCAATTTGGCTGCATCTTTCTTGAACTGAGGTGCCCAGAACTGAACACAGTACTCCAGGTGAGGTCGCACCAATGCGGAGTAAAGCAGAACCACAACTTCTTGTGACTTGGAAGCTATGGTTCTATTAATGCAGGCTAAAATTGCATTAGCCTTCTTTGCAGCTATATCACACTGCTGACTCATGTTCATCTTGTGATCCACTGCAACTCCAAGATCCCTCTCACATGTTATACTGCTAAGCCAGGTTTCTCCCATTCTATACCTTTGGTTATTTTCGCCTAAGTGTAGAACCTTGCATTTTTCCCTATTGAACTTTATCTTCTTCTTTTCAGCCCAGCATTCCATTTTGTCAAGGTCTTCCTAAAGGCTTTTTCTGTCTTCTATAGCGTTTGCTACTCCTCCCAGTTTTGTGTCATCCATAAATTTGATGAAGTCCCCTTGTATCTTTTAATCCAGATCATTGAGGAAGATGTTAAAGAGACCTGGGCCAAAGACAGAGCCCTGGGGCACTCCACTTGAAACGGTCTTCCAGGCTGAGGCAAAGCCATTGATGATCACTCTTTGTGTACGGTTATCCAACCAGTTGTGGATCCACCTAACAATGATTTCATTAAGTCCCCTTTTTTTTACAGCTTGCTGATTAAGATGTCAAATGCTTAATCAAATGCTTTACTGAAGTCAAATCACATCCACAGCATTTCCACCATCCAGTAAGCTAGTCACCAGATCAAAAAAGGAAATGAGATTTGTCTGGCAAGATTTGTTTTTGACAACGCCATGTTGAGTACTGTTAATCACAAAGTTGTCCAAGTGTGTGCAGATTGTATGTTTTATCATTTGTTCCAATATCTTCCCTGGTATTGAAGTTAGACTGACAGGCCTGTAGTTTCCTGGGTTTTCCTTCTTCCCCTTTTTGAAGATTGGGACAACATTAGCCCACTTCCAGTCTAGAGGCACCCCCCCCATTCCCCAGGATTTCTCAGAGATGATGGACAGAAGCTCTGCATGTACATGCAAGTTCCTTTAGCACTCTAGGATGCAACTTATCTGGTCCAAATGACTTGAATTCATTAGGTGGTTTCTGACAAGTTCCCTGTCAATCTCAATCTGCATATCTATGCTGCCCAGGCGGCTTATTTTCTGTACAAAACACAACAAAATACAATGTAACTGCAATAAGTAAAACAATATTAAAACAACAACATTAAACATTAACAGGAACACCGAGTGTGAACAAGAATGAAGCGAGACCCAATTGAATCAGGCCATTTGGAGGGTGGGAAAACAATTGAGCAGAGGAGTGAACAAACTATGACACTATACCAGAGGGACGGAGGGCAGACAGCCAACAATCATCCAAAGGCCAGACAAAATAGGTATGATCTGAGCCTTCTCCGAAAGGCCATGAGGGAATTCTCTTAATTCTTCTTGTAGAGAATTCCATATTTGTGGAGCTGTTACAGAGAAGGCTCGTCCCCGAGCTGCCATCCCTTTAACTTGGGACAGAGGGGGCACTTGAAGGAGAGCCCCTTTAGATGATCTAAGAGGGTGAACTCATATGTATGGGAGAAGGCAGTCCTTTAGGTAGGCTGGGCCTAAGTCATGAAGGGCCTTAAAGGTCAGTACCATCATCTTGTTGAGATTGAAAGTGAATGGGCAACCATGGCAGCTGCTGAAGGAGTGGGCCTACTGAGTCAAACTGTCTAGCCCCTGTAACCACCTGGGCTGCTGCATTTGGTGCTAACTGTAGCCTTCTGTTCTCAAGGGAAGTCCTAAATACAGTGAGTTATAGTAGTCCAGCCTTGAAATCACTAATGTATGGACTACCGTGGCCAGGTCAGAACAGCTCAAGTATTATCGTAGTTGGCGCACCAATCGAAGCTGGGCAAATATACTCCTAGCCACAGCTGCTACCTGGTTCTCCAGAGACAGCTGAGAGTCCAGGTGCACTCCCAGACTTGCCAGCTGTTCTTGTAGGGGAAGCATCACTCCATTCAGAGTGGGTGAAAGACTTAGTGCTTGCATTGAGGATTTCCTGACCAGGAGGACTTCTGTCTTTTCCGGATTCAGTCTTAATCTATTGGCTTTCATCCACACCCCAATTGCTTCCAGGCAGCATCCAGGACCTTCACAGCCTCTTCAGTTTGGGATGGTAAGGAGAGATAGAGTTGAGTGTCATCAGCATATTGATGACATCCCACTCCAAACCCCTGGATGATCTCCCCCAGTGGTTTCATGTAGAGCATGGGGGATAAAATAGAACCTTGAGGCACTCCATATTGCAAATTAATTCTCCATATTAATCACTCCATATTAATTCTTCCATTTACTAAATGTGGCTCCCTAATCAATCAATCAATCAATCAATCAATCAATCAATCAATCAATCAAT
>JAJKFI010000086.1:905407-956415 GCA_029204185.1 Lerista edwardsae
TCAATCAATCAATCAATCAATCAATCAATCAATCAATCAATCAATCACTAGTATTTATATACCACTTTTCAACACAAAGTTCACAAAGCGGTTTACAGGCAAATAATAACGTTAAAGTTAAATGACTCCCTGTCCCAAAAGGACTCACAATCTAAAAGAATGGAGAACACCACCAGCAACAGCCACAAGAAAGACACTGTGCTGGGGTGAAGAGGGACATTCGCCCTCCCCCTGCTAAATATAAGAGGACACCACTTGAAAAAGTGCCTCTTGCCCAGTTAGCAGGGGTTTAATAATAATAATAATAATAATAATAATAATATAGGTAATAATAATGTGTGTTGTTGTTTTTCAATACAAGTAAGCAACAAATTTAGACTGGAAACTTGGTTGTCTAACTTATTACTTTATGCACAAGTTGCTCAAAGCTGTATTTTAGCATCAGAACGGCTCTGTGAGGTAGATTAGGTTGAAAGGGAGTGAGTGACTTGAGCAGGCTTTTTTGAGTCCCCCCCCCATCAGTTCGTTAGCCGAGCAGGGATTTGAACCTGAGTTTTCATGCATTCACTAATATACCACATTCTTGGGCTAATAGCTTTTATGATTCTAGAGCTGAAATCTCATATACACCTACCAAAAAGTAAATTCCATTGAATTTGGTGAGATTTATTTCCATTTTCATATTTTTAGGGCTGTCTGTACCACCACCATCAATGTTGGTCCCCCCCCCCCCCCCAAAGCCACTGGGGGGGCGTCCTGGAAAATAAGTCCTATGAGGAAAGGTTGAGGGAACTGGGTTTGTTTAGCTTGGAAAAGAGAAGGCTGAGAGGGGATATGATAGCACTCTTCCAATATCTGAAGGGCTGTCATAAGGAAGAAGGGAAAAATCTGTTCTCATCTGCCTTTGACAGTAGAACTCGGTCCAATGGGTACAAACTGCAAGAGAGGAGATTCCAGCTGGACATCAGGAAGCATTTCTTGATGACAAGGGCGGTTCAACAGTGGAATAGTCTCCAAGGGAGGTGGTGGATTCTCCCTCACTGGAGACTTTTAAGCAGAGGCTTGATAGGCACCTGCTGAAGATGCTCTAGGAGGATTTCCTGCTACAGGCAGGGGGTTGACCTTGTAGGTCCCTTCCAACTCGATGATTCTATGATTCCAGTAGCACCCATTAAGGACTCAGCTATCTGTGGAGAAACCTGGTGTCTGCTATGTGTCAAGTTGCTTTTGGACGAACTTCCAGCAGGCTAGTGGTAAATTATTGTGTGGCTATATACTTCTGTTATTAAGAACTAAGGCTGCAACATTTATTCAGTCTGTGGAATTAATGATCAGACCTCTGCTGATTCAAACCTCCAATTACTAAGACAATTAACCAAATAAGTGTTTATGTTAAAAACATGATTAAAAAGAAATGGCAGGTGGTACTATATTGAAACTCATGTGATGAACTGACTTGATGTGCAAGTCATGTTTACTCAGTAATAAGCCCCATTAAGTTCAGTTGTGAATTTTAATTGACCTAAAGCTACATAAATTCCCCTGTGAATAAAAATCTAGTTCTTCAGGCATTGGTCACAGTAGACAGCAGCAGATTATCTTAGAATGGGTATCCAATCCTCTAGGTGAGAAGAGGACAAATGCATCTTTTTAGATGCATTCAATCACCTGGCCATTCAGAAGTACTTACATTTCTTCTAACAAAAAGAAAAAAATATATTCTCTGATTTATTGGGGACATCTCTTTAATAGAGTAGAAGGCTTTAACTGAGAACACAATCCTATGCATGTCTACTCAGAAGTAAGCCCCATTGTATTCAATGGAACCTACTCCCAGGAAAGTGCGTATAGGATTGCGGCCTGACATATAGTCAATATTGCAGCACTGAATGGCTATATACTGTAAAAATTGTGAGCAATATACAAAAAAGGTTCATTTTGTAACACATGGTTTTGCCCTTTAAGAGACTGCTTAATGCTCAGTCTTAATGGTTCTTCAAATTGGCAACAAAAAAGTTGCCCCAAAAAGAGCAGCATAGGATGGCTGTCTTCCTACATTTTTGGAGAAAGAAAACCTCTTTTTTAAAAGTCACACATAAGGAGGCCTGTGTGACTGCCTTTGAAAACCTTTTTCAAATGAAATGAAATTCCTTTGCTCATTTGTCATCAGAAGTATCCATTTTATGCTCACTTATTTAGGAGTAAGCTTCACGCACTGGAGATTACAGTACTTCCAAGTAAACCACATAAAGTTGGGCTGATATAGCAAGCCTCATGCATAAGTATCTTTTCATGTTAGTCTTGGAGAATGAGATACAAACTATAGCAGTGGTTCTCAAATTCTTTAGACCGAGGCCCACATTTTAGAATGGCACTAGTGTCAGGACCCGCCAGAAGTGATATCATAGCCAGAAGTGACATCATGAAGCAGGAAGTGCCATCATTGTGACATAATCAAATGACATTCCTGGAATGCAAACTGGCATTTTTGGAATGCAGCATTGCACAACAACAAAACATCTCTGATAGAAAACAAGATTAGGTCAAAATATTATGTAAAAGCACTGATGTAAAAATTACGTAAAACAATTTTTTTAAAAACCTTCACTTAAAAATTCAAAACTGTGAACACCAACAATAGGAATATAGCAAGAGTAAGGTTGGAAGAGACTTCCAAGATGGCTGCTCCCAGCTTTCTGTGACCCACCTGACATCAGGTTGTGGCCCACCAAGCGCGTCCCGATCCGCAGTTTGAGTAACACTGAACTATAGTGTCTGCCTTATTAGATGTTAAGCAGAGGAGCAGGTCATCTTTGAGACACAAGCATGAGATACATCAGATCTTGAATAAACTTGCCTAGAATAATATGCATAGACTCAAAAATGTTGTTGGCTGAGATAATGCATTTCTCATCTTGGCATGATCAGTCCTTCCTCAGCTTCCTAGTTTGACTCCTGTTGTCTCAAGGCATAAGGTGGTTTTCGTAGCAGGCTGGACATTCAAAAAGCAAACAATCAAAAACAGAGAGTATGAGGATCTTCTTTATTACACCTGCGCAGGCAGACCGATTTCCCTGCTCCACTCAGCAAGCAGGGAAAGAGCAAAGCAGTACAGTTTCAAAATGTTCTTATAATCCCTTCACACCCTTCATGAACTGTTGTTCGATGGAAAATTACTGGCACAGGGGCTGGGTCCTGAAGCTCTGAGTTAATTAGGCCTTGAGAAGATGCTGTGGGCATTCTGATAAGGGAGGAGGCTCCCTCAGTTCCGGCTAGCTCATCTGTTGTGCAGGGCAAGCTGTACCGGGTGGAGAAGGTCACAGGTGGGGACAATGAGAGCAAAAAAGTTACATACTTTAGCAAAATTACTTCTGACAAAGGCAAGATGGAAGCACTTTGGTTTGGCTACACTACCATAATAGAAACATAACTTTTTTTTTAAGCCTCAGAATTAAAACCCATGATCTTATTAAACAAAGCAGCCATGTCTTTGTTCCCTATAAGTGAAAGTACATGATGCACCTGAAAGTGGAGTGGGGAGCTCTAAGAAATGATTTAAAAAATTGCTCTCACTAACATTTGAATATCAGCTTCTCTGCTTCTGTGTAATCTGAATTCTGTGTAAGAATTCTGTGTAATCTGAAAGTTTGCATACTTTAACAGATGCTGGGCTAGTGCAAGGGCCTTGCCTTCAGTGTGTCACAAAGCATTTTAGTAAAATATGTGCTCTAGTCAAGCTTTCAAAAAGAGATAATGAAATTATAGCCATTGGAAGAGGGAAAATTATTTTCAGAGGGAATTTTTGGTTTGTTTGTCTCCCTCCTTATCCAGAATTTTGCTTGCTTTTCTAAGTTGAATTCTGCTTTGCTTTATTGTTAACATCCCTCTAGCATGAGTCTCCATATCCCAATCATTGTGTTGTCCTGAAAACCAAAATGATGTTCCCTGCAATAGGACATCTATGACAGCATTTACCTTTTTCTTTTTCAGCAGTTCTTCATCTCTGTGGTATTGATTCACTGTGTAAATACTGTAAAGACTTTAAAACGTACCATGGAAATTTCTGTCTGGTCAGATAGATGATCTGGATAGGAGGGCTATCTTAGCTTTATAGTAGTGTGATGCTGATTGTACCATTTCTGTTACTCAGCAATATTTGGGCATGAATACTGTCACAGGAAGCTTTGGTCATGATGCTTTAATTGAGTAGCTTTGCTAGCAATTTAGGAACTATGATATACTCTGAAGGATTCACTTGCTGTAAAGGGCTAATAGATTTAGTCGAGATTTAGATGGGCAGAAGATTTAGTCAAGAGGGTTAATGCCTCCATTTGCCTGAAGATAAGAGCTGAAGGTTGCCAGTTTGGGACTACCGGAAGTCTCTGTGAGTGGCAGACCTGTAAATTGCGACTGATTAACAGCTGAGCTGTCTCCGGCTGCCTTGTGAAAGGAGGAGTGTGCCAGGGGAGTGTGCCGGGTCAGCTGCTTCTCTGGTGGGAGCAGGGAAGACGCTTATCAGCAGGCGCGCACGGAGGCCCGAGTGCGCTCCCATGGCTGACGCTGAAACCGCACCCCCTGGACGTCACCCCGCCCCCGCGCGTCGCTCAGACACACCTCCCTTACCCCGGAAATGCTCCATTTCCGAATGTAAGGGAAGCGTGGGGGGGGTTGGGAGGGCCGAAAACCGCACGGTCTTGCCTGGACCGCACTCAATGGCACCCCGCCGCTGCCCGGTGCCCCATGGCTCACACCATCCCGGGCCACAGGTAAGATACGTGCCTGCTTATCAGCCAGCAGAAGACAAATGGGTGGCCAGAAAGAAGACTAATCCAGAAAGATCCATCTATATGTGTTGTAGTTCTTGTAAGATAGAACGTTTCTGTAAATTGTAAAAACACTTTGGGTTTATGAATAAAGTCTGCCTATGTAAACTGCCTTGAGTTAGAGTCATTAGAGAAATCTAGTGACCTAAGAAAGGCAGTATATAAATACAAGAATAATAATAATAATAATAATAATAATTAATTTTAAAAAAGAATTAAGCAAAAAACTAAGGACAATTAAAACCTGAGACACTTTAGGATTCTGTCTCTGAAGAGAGTGACTAAAATTATTACTGGGCTGGGGCACTTCCCTTATGGGGAAAGGATGCAGCATTTGGGGGTCTTCAGTCTAGAAGAAAAGGCGCCTCATCTAGAAAAAAAGGGGGGCATGATTGAAACTTACAAAATTATGCAAGAGATGGATAGAGTGGATAGAGGAATGTCCTTTTATCCTCTCTCACAACCCCAGAACTAGAGGACATCCACTACAATTGAGTGTTGGACGAGTTAGAACATATAAAATAAAATGCTTTTTAACCCAATGGGTAGTTAATCTGTGGAACTCATTGCCATAGGATGTAGTGATGGCATCTTGCCTGGATGCCTTTAAAAGAGGATTGGACAGATTTCTTGAAGAAAAGTCCACCACAGGTTATAAACCATAATGGATGGTTCAACCTCCTTATTTTAGAAATAGGCTACCTCAGAATGCCAGGTGCAAGGGACTGGCAACAGGATGCAGGCATCTTATTGTGTGCCCCCTGAGGCACCTGGTGGACCACTGTGCAATACAGGAAGCTGGAATAGATGTGTCTTTGGCCTGATCAAGTAAGGCCTGACCCTTTACAGGTAAGAACATAAGATGAGTGGGGGTCATCTTATGTTCTTACGTGTAATGAAGCATGGCTTAATCTGAGCAAGATCTCAGGCCAGTGATTTCTTAAGGTGACTAAGTTGCCTGCAACTGGTCTGCAAAGAATTTCACATTTTTATTTGAATTATTGCCATGCGCGCACACACCCCTCCTTGATCTTTGTTGTCATTGTTCTCTTTTATGGCCTTCAAAGCCTCTCTGCCTCTCAGGATCTCCTTCAGTCCTAGCCTGTCCATAGGCCACATTCCACTTATAATATTCCTTCCCTTCACAGAAAGTAGGCAGCAAACATCCTGACAGCTTTGTTCCCTATGCTTTTGGCCTATTCATGAACATTCCATGCCATTGCATCAATTCAGGCAATCCTTTTAGAAGCTTCATGTCAGAAACGTAATACAATATAAATTTGATTTTATAACTTACCCCAAGACTCATGGGAAATAAAATTTATGTTCCACGCACTTGAGTTAGAGATTGTTATAAACAATTGCATAGGCATCCAAAGGCACACGAACTCTGGCTTCAGAAACTAAAGAGTGATTGTTTGACCTGTGTGTGTGTGTGTGTGTGTGTGTGTGTGTGTGTGTGTGTGTGTTTTCCTAAAAATCACAACTGCAAATACTTTAAAAATGTGTTTATTTTTCACAACTGAACTTTAGGTACTTTCAAAATGCTTTGGATTTTGCTCATCGTTGTCCCTCCTGCACCAATGGAGAAAACGATCTGGTATAAGCCTGATGTTTGTGACACAATGGCTACATCAATATAATTTCTCTTAAGCTGTTGCCATGACTTGCTGCGGCTTGGTTCCCAAAATAAAGATCTTCTAGGACAGTGATGGTGAACCTTTTGGGCTCAGTGTGTCAAAACTTAGGAAAATGCTTAACTTGACTCTCCTGGTGTGTCAACTCCCCTCCCAAACAAAGGAGAAACAATTCTTTATATTAATTTATTTAAACAAAAAATATAGTCCAATCATGTGTGGTGCTATGTATTATATAATGAAACATCAAATTACAAAAATGAAAATGAGTAAAACAAACTCAGTTGTTGTCAGGTAGTGGTGATTGCTGATGTGTCACCCCAAACATTGTGGTGTGTCGTCTTTGACACACGCATCATAGGTTTGCCATCACTGTTCTAGGAGAAGGAGCAGACTGGGATGGAGTCAATACACCCTGGAGGCTAGCCCAAGGTGGATGCCCCAGGAGCCCTACAAGGGAGGCTCTAAAACTGGGGAAACCTGATGTTCTCCATCCCAGCTCCATGTAGCCCACCAACACTGTTACCCTTTGAAGCAGACACAGCAACAGGCTTGTGCCAAAGCCCAGAACTGGAGAAGCAGCGCCCATTTGGCAGCCAAATATCTGCATGGTGTCAAGAGCTGGAAAAATAAATTTAGATATAAAACAAATACTGTACATTAGAGTGGGAACATGAATGAATGAATGAATGAATGAATGAATGAATGAATGAATGAATGGGCTCAAAGTTCCAGGATTCCTCCAAGCACCAATACATACCACAGAAATGTAGCACACACTTCAATGGACTCCCATTCTCTCATCCCACAAGCAGCTTACTGAAATGTGCTGGAGTAAATATCTCAGAACCAGTAGATCACAGGAAACACCCAGAACATGTTCCAAGAGCCTAGGAGGCCTCCCTGAACCTCAAAAAGCCGTCTTTCAGGGGGCCTAAAAACATCCCTTCCGGGTCTTTGGGAAAACCAGGAAGTGATTATTTTTTGGCCTTTGAAGGCTGGGGGAGCTGCGCATGGCCTTCCTGGCCCTCAGAATTTCCTCTGCACACAACCAGAGCACAGCTTGGAGGGTGCAGCCCCTGCCAGCAAGGTCAGGAGAGCCAGAGGCACATAGGGGACCAAAGGCTTGCTCTGGGCCTGATAGGGACTCTCCAAGGGCTGATTGTGTGGCTAGCAAGAGATGTAGCCCAGGGAACTTCAAAGCCAAGAGGCCATTTGAACTGAGTGGGTGCCCAAAATCCATCCATGCAAGCCACTACACAGGGCTAGCTCTAGGAGCGGCGGGACCCAATGTGGGGCATTCCTGTGGGGCCCCCATTCACCAAGAGAAGAGTTTGTAGTGCCACATATGGCACCTGGAAATAGTTGGTGGTGGCATGATGATGTCTCCGCCAACGGCTTCCAGGAGGCCCATTTTGGGCCGTTTGGAGGCAGGGGCAGGTAGGAGGGCCCAAGATAAAGCTGGTCTGCTTACCCCACTGACTTACAGCTCATATAAATCCCAGCTGCAGCTGCAGGCAATATGCTCACTGTGCTGGTGCCCCCCTCCAAAGTGCAGGGCCCAATGTGATGACTTTGGTCATATTGGCTTAGGGTCAGTTCTACCACTACACCAGAGTGTCTGGTGACATTCAGAGTTGGGAGGGATGGATCTTTGCAATAAGGTCCCAAATGGACTACCTGCAAAGAGAAGAATGGGGCCGGTAGCACATGGGAGCAGCCTGTAGGTCTGACGCAGCCAATCTTATCTGCCTCTCCACTGCTGAGTCAGACTAGGAGAGTAGAGGCACAACTATCCCAAGGCAGCTGAGGCTTTGTTTGTATCACAGTGTGCTAGGATTGGCACCATTTCATATTTACAACTTCCGACACACTTGCCAGAAAGATTATCTGCCACTGATTTAAGGTATCTGGATAATGAGATAATTTGGATAATGAGAAATTTAGAGAATTCAAAATCTGGGTGATAGGAATTCTATGAGTACTAAGGTTGTAATGACCTTCCCAAATAATATGCACATGAATACTTAATTTTCCATTTAGAAAGTTTCGACCAATCTAAAAACCCAGTTTGGAACAGAAAAATGCTTTGGGAATTCTTGGGGAGATTGTCTACTGAAGTAACTGTACATTTCTGGGCACATTACTCAGAAGTAAATCCTGTTACATTCAAGAATGAGAAGTGCTTTCTTTCAACCATTGAGGACTGAAAAGGAAAGAAGATCATGAAAGATCACTGAGGAGAAAAAGCACATTATTGCCAGGGATAGGCATTAGACTTGGGGTGGCTAGACTAAGGTTGAGTCAGTGACTCTAAATGACTTGTCTTGAACCTCACTGGCCCTGACTTGACTCACGACTTGGGGCCAATGACTCTAAAGGAGTTGGGACTCTAAATGATTCAGGTCCCTAATGGAGTTACAAGTGTGTGTATGTTCTTCCTTACTTTTTTCACCCCGCCTCTACATCTTGCCAGGGCAACATGGGGGCCATCTGGAAGCAGGCATCCAGAGAAGGACAGAAGCAGCTGACACAATGGGAAGAGGAGGGTAGGTTGGTTCCCAGAGGCAATGGCTGGGGGGAGCATGATTATGGGCAGGAGGAAGGCTGCAGGAGGCTGTGGGAGAGAGGAGAAGGCAGGGGCAGCCAGAGCAGACGCTCTTTAAGGAACAGATGGCTTGGATGAGGGAGGGGAGAGAAGATGTCCAAAGGATAGAGTAAGGGGGGGTCCATCTTGCACGATACAAACTACTGGAGTTGTTTTTCCGCAAAAGCCAGGGAGGGTCAAAAGGAAGTGGGGAAACTCAACTTATTTCTCAGAGTGACTTATGACTTGCCTCTAAAAGCCTCTAAATTTACTGAGGGTCAAGTCACAAAGGCAAAGCACTGTGACTTGTATGTTGAGTCAAGTCAGGGGTGCAGTGACTCGCAACTTGGGCTCATGGGCTAGAGCACATTCCTGGTGGTTATAGTTAGGCCAGTAAAATGCTTGTGTATTGGAAAAGGCAGAAGAAACCCTCAGAGTTAGGGAATGGTGTCAGCAGTGGCCCCTTGTCCAAAAAAGCCAGGAACTGTGGGGTTAAGCCAAAGGCCTTGGCCTGTAGCAGGAACACAGCTGCAGGCTGTTGAGGGCTCTGGCTATAAAAGGAGGTTAGCACAGGTAGAAAAGGGTGTGGCTGATGAGCTAGAGCCTGCCCAGCAACAGACACTGATTGGCCTGCCTCAGTGTAAAGTTGGAGGCAGGAGCTGCAATAAGTTAGCACCGGGTAGGTGCTGGATGGATGGATCTTTATCCAGTCGGATAAAGGAAGGATGATTGGCATTGGGTAGGTGTAGGAGCTGGATGGACACACTGATTGATGGACTGGATAAAGGAAGGTAAGCTTGTTGTGGGAGACTATTGTTATATGGCTGCCATGCCCCTGGAGCCACCGAGTGGAGGCGGCAGGTGTAGCTCAGGTAAGCTGACTGCCTGTTGTTTGGTAGTGGGGTTTTGTGGTGCCAAGTTAAACTTAGGGTATCTTGAACTAAGCCGGTGATGAGGGCAGTCTGGAGGAGGCTGGCCAGCCGGTGAATCCAAACAAGGCTGCTGGAAGAGCCTCCAGCTCAGTTTCTGGCCTTCTCATTTTACTGAGAGATGAGTAAATTACGGCTTTCATTAAAAACTGTTACTGAACAAAATAACTTAAGAATAGAAGGCTTCCATTGTCAATTGCTATATTATGATATTTTCTTAGTCCAGCATTCACGGGACATAGACAAGAAGGATATACAGTTAATTCGGTCCTCACTCTCCCAATCTGACTTCCTCTTCGGCTGAGCTAAAGCAAAGATCCAGTCTTTTCTCACCAAGTCCGTTCGTGATTTGAAGGTCAGAACCTCCATATTAATGGTTTGCTCCTGAGATGAAATATTTAACATGGTTCTGTTACTGCCTCTTCTTTGAAAGTATGTTTCATGCTTCATTTGGCAGCGATGTTAAAACATTTCATGCCATAATTTTTTCCACTCAGCTGGAAATCTGTAAAGGCTGTACAAATTTATGCAGTGAGAGAGCAAGCAGTATATATGAAAGTGCAAAGTGATACGTGTAGCTCTGTGTACTTGGGGTTCCTGTGTTGTTCCTCAGTTCTTTGAACTGGCTACAATGTAATATGATTTCACTGCAGACAGCATAAACATTGATCTTGCAGACTATTTCAGTACCAAATTTCAGTTGGAACAAAAAAGTAGTTGACATTATTTAACTGATCAGTTGACTCCTTATCTTTTTATGATAGTTGGATATTTTGGGTAAGCTAAGAGAATGAAAGCATCATTGTCTTCTATTTTTAAGTAAGCATCCAAATAGACCGTGTATCATCTTTTCACACTTCGGCAACTCAAATGGATCTTATTCTGAAATATTTAATTGCACAGCGTGGCTGTGTGGGCTGAACTTATAGACTATCACAAAATAAGTTGATGGCCACTTGCTTAGATGGTTTCGAAAAGAGGACGGAGGGTAGTCAACAGCTGGAAGCCATAATAACTGAATGCAACTTCCATATGTAGAGGCTGCAACAAGTATGCAACAAGACAAATCAAGTATGCCCATCGCTACTGTGCCTTCTGGCAGGCTGCTGTTGGAAACAGCAGACCTTGGTCAGATCCAGTTGGGCAGTTGTTATGAGATGTGTGTGAGAGCTCTTTTCATCTTATCTATATTGAGGCAGTACCCTGAAGACAGTGACTTTGTGCTATAAGGGAAAAGTGTGTTCCCATTGTAATTTATTGAGTGGCCTGTTGGCATTGGATTTTTGGCTGGGCATATGGGCCTACGAGAATGCTGAAGCTGAGGGCAAAGCCACCATCTCCAAAACTGAGGCATTAATAGACCTAGGAAATGCATTTTCAGCCAATATAAAAGTCATATTGATGGCTAATGAGAGATTGAAGGAATTCAGTTTCCACAGGATGCCACTTTGAAAAGACAGTTCTGACTGCCTGGGGTGATACAGAGTACTGTAGTAGCTCATCATCAAACCTACTGTGTGGCAGCAATTGCAGTGAAGACGCTTTACTTGTCTACAGCTGCGGAATCATCATATTGCCATCTAGCAATGCTGTTCTGGCTGGTACAGGGCCCTCAGGATTATGTACGTGAATCCTCAGAGGCCTGTTGTGACCTGATCCATTAAGGACTTAGAGGATAAAATTGCTCACATCTGAAGCAACTTGGGCCTGATCATTTTTGCAGTCTTTCAGAGCACAGTCTGATTAGGTGTTGCTGAACAAATTTTAGCTACTGAGGCCAGAGAAGGTTGATATGGTATAGCTTGGAGGTATATAGCCTACTGCTTCCTTGCTTGACCTTTATCCAGGGGTGGGATCAGGTTGATCTGACTGAGCTCCCATGTCCATCAGAGAGCCTGCTTGGCTAGGCTGATCCCTTAGTACCAGTGGCATCCAGTGTCCCATTAGAGGATGCCATGGAGGTCCAGTGCAGGGCTTTGCCTCAGTGCTCCCAACAACCTGGTGCAAATTGTCCATTTTAGCTTGCATCATCTAGGAAGGTACTGACTGGTTGGAGTGCAGTCCTAATTTGCGCTGGAATGGTTAGGCTGGCAGGCCTCCCTTGGGCAAGGGCCTCCCCTATGGTCTCCTTGGATCTGTGCCTGCTAAAAGTTTTTTAAAAATTAAGGCAATTTAAACTAGGCTTTGAATAGTACGGCTGGAAATGTCTGAATAAGAGTTGGTTCCTAGTTCCTTGTTCAATTTAAAGCTGTAGCCTAGATAAGGAACTGGGATTAGATAGCTCCTCAAATTAAGGAACCAAGAACTATATGTAAGGAGCTAGGAACCAATTTCAGTTGGGTCTTGAATACAGGCTAGCTTTAATGTCCTCCAATTGCAGGGTCTTGATTATTTATAAACTTCCTGGGACTGACCCTGTCCTCCTCCTTCCCGTTTATCTTGTCCTCTATTGCAGTGGTGTATGTATATGTGTTGTATAGTTTTTTTAGTTATCAGTACAGTCATATATTACAAAACACAATATTCCACACATTATACAATACAATCATAATAATAAAACTTAAAAGAAAAAAGTTGAAAAACATTACACCGTTCTATTAGATGTCTAGAGAGAAGGAAAGGGAAAATTCCTAAAAATACTGTTTGGTAGCGTAGGATTTTGCGGCATATTGCAAGTGGCCGTGAAAAAATGATCTGAAAGACGGCATCCATCAGAAATATCTGAATCAGAAAGACCAGAAAGCCTTCTTGTCAGGGGAAAGATGAACTTAGTTCGAGTTCATCATAGAAAGCAGCGAAATAATACATGTTCAATAGGCCCTACCACATGGGCAGACCCTCTCATTACATTCATGGGTGTGTTTTTATAACGCCCATCCATCACAGCTGAGGGAAGTGCTCTCCACTGAGCTAAAGCAAATGCCCTCCTATGCCCGGGTGCTCCAGGACAGAAAGGCAGTAGGGGCAAGAACGTATCTCAGATATCAAAAGACTGGGTGTTCGACCGATGTCCCCCTGTCTTTCAGTGTTAAGCAATCTCTGTCTTACTTGTCTGGTCTACTCCAACTTCCAAGTTGTTCTGGGGGGAGAAACCCATCCACATCAACTTGTGAAGTTCTACTTTCAGCCATGAGGACTGAAAATTATCCCAAAGGGTCAAAGAGGCTAGGTCCTGTGAAGCCTACTTCAACCCAAGCCGAGTGTTGATAGAAGTAATAGTGACCCTTGCTTCTACTTTTACTAAGCCCAATTCCAAATTTAAACTTAGATATGCATCTACAGGTAGGTACCTGAAAAATACAATCTTAAAAATTTAGATTGTACCCATTCCAAAGGGGCATAACTGGAGGGAGGAGGTCCCAATGTTGTCCCATAAAGAGGTTGGGACAGTGTTTTAGCCTCATATAATTTTAGGGCTGCCAGAATGTATTGCCCTCCCTTAGTACGCAAAAACGTCACAATGGCCTGTGCTGATCTGTGGTCTACTCCAGATGCCTACTTGCGATGTGCACTCCTTGTTCCAGTTGACTGAAACACTACCCCAGTTATTTATAACTTGCCACCTGCTCTATCCTGTTTTCATTTATGGTCCACGCTCTGATTTTAGGTCTCCTGCCGCAGGCCAAGTTTTAGTTTTATGTGCTGTATAATGAATGTGCCTTTGGAAGAGTAGCAGTGACAAAACTCTAAGGGAGCAATCCAACATGTGCCCTTGGGCCAATGCTAGCCGCTTGCATCAGCCCAACAGCTGCAGCGCTGGCGTGAGAGCGCCCACTGGCACTTTCGCATCGGTGCTGCTGCTGTTGGGCCGATGCTAGCAGCAGTGTTGGCCCAAAGGCGCCAACCAAAATTCAGCTGGCACAAGAGTGGTTCTGGGCTGGGGGAGGGGAGCGTGTTTCTGGGTGTGCTGGGAGGCATGCCGGCCCGGGGAAGGGGTGTAGGTGGGATGTGGCCATTAGGGATGCAGGCCACATGGCGTCTTCAGCTCTGTGTCTGCTAAACAGCAGGTGCAGGCCGAGGAACCCACAGGCACAGCCCGAGGTAAGGGCACAAACGTGTAAGGGAGGCTCCAGCCAGCTTCTGCCAGCCTTGCTGTTCCAGTGCAAGTTAGGATTGTGCATTAAACCACAAACTCTCCCCCCAAATATACTCTATTATTGTACTAAACCTTTCACAATTTCATTCATTAGGTTCCAACTTAGACATTTAAAGCTGCATCCCTTGAAATTGATCTACTATTTTAGGTAATGCAACTCACTCACTAATGGAATTGAGACGAAGAAGTCTTTAAATCATCTTCCATGATCAAATTACTATATATTATTCAAAAGCAGGTATTAAAACTTGATGTCTACTGATTTTATAGCAATGGAAGCACCAGAACAAGAATATTTGGATCAGAAAGGCAAAAGTTTATTTTGGGATGAGGGCATGCTTTGTCAGATGTATTGGATTCCTGAGAGAGAATGGTGTATTTAATATTATTTTTCCCTCCAAAATCTTCTCTAAAGTAAGTGCTTGAAAATCGATTCCATAAAAAATCATTAGAAAACATGCTAAGAATTGCAGATTCCTGTTCATTTTCCAGTTTGATTGGGAAGTCCGCTGCCTTGTCCTAAATGCCCATTCTTCGGCACATTAATTTAAGCATATGCTTTAGGTGTTTTTACATGTTAAATAGCATCCAGATCAGGTCCAGGACAGGGGGAGGGGCATTAGCCCACCCCTCATCACAGTTTTGATTCTGATCAGGAACCCTGCAGTTGATGTTTCCCTTGCAAGAGGAAAAAAATCTTATTGGCACTAATTAGAATTTTTTTTCCTCGTTGGCAAATAGCAGCTGGGGAGGATGTGGGGGCTGATCTGGATTGACACTATGTTGGACTAGGATTAAACACCTTCCCTTTGCCATAAGTCCATTCTGCAGAGGATCCAACCTGGCTGCAATCTAACATTTAAGAAAAACTAAGTATTTTCTCACAAAACACTTGGCTTTAAATATTGCATGTAGTTTGCTCCTTCGTGCCCTTGGGAATATAAAACTGTGGTGTTTTTTTATAAAATATATGCCCTTGGGAATATAAAAATATATGCTGGGAATATAAAACTGTGGTGGCAGCAGGGGTGCCATTGGAGATCACCAAGTTGAGTGCCCAGCCAGGCCGACTGTAAAGAGCAAGAGAAGGCTAGACCATGGTCTGTCTCCATTTTGTCAGAATATCTCCATTTTGCAAACAAAACAAAACAAAACGGCGGAGGGGGGGGGCTAAATGTGTTCAGGTACCAGCTGGTGATAATCAGCTCATTTCCTGAGGTAATTTCATCAGGAAGTATAATTTCCTATTTGCTTTGTTTTCTGTAGAAAGGTGTGAGGTCATATCTAGGGTTAGGAAAGAAGTACCTAATCAGGAAGGTTCCATCCAGCTAGTGCTACAATTAAAAAGATTCTGCACAGCTGAGACACATCACTTAGAATTAGTGTTTTGTTTACATAACCTTTTCTGAACAGGATGTAACTTCTGAACATCCCATCAGGAAGAGGTCTGACTTTTGTCCTGATTGGATAATTAATTATACCAGAGGGGGTATAAAGATACCCAGTTTTGGGGGTACAGACACACACCATCAGACCTTCAGATCTCCAGGATACTACCACCACCATCAGATCTTCAAGACCATCAGAACATCGGAGACCTTCAGATCTTCAAACCTTCAGATCACCTTCTCCACGTCAGTCCAAGATGTCCCAGCCTGGACCCGCTGTCTGCTTGGATTTGAGAGCAAGGTGAACCTTGCAGGTAATGGGGCCTAGTCAGTGTTAGGAGCCTAGTTTTTCTTTTTTTTAATTTAAAGTGCATTTCTGTTGGTTCTTTTATGCCTTCCTAGTTTTGTAACTGCTTGTTTTAATAAATTATAGTTAAGCTATAGATGTTATTTGTGATTACTGGGAACCATACTAAATTCAGTTTTGCTGCTTGGGCACCTTACCAGTTAAGCTTTATAGCTTTGGGATAGGTCCCTGTAGTTCGGGCTAGTTTAGCCAGTGGATTTAAAAGTTAAGAGTCTATTCATTGCTCTTTGAGGCCGTAACTCTTAGCTGTGGTCCCAGGCTGGTAGCAGAGGATGTGTGTCTTGTTGCCTTGAATTGGAAGTGCTTAAGGACACACTCTGCTGAATGTTCATGACTCATATGGGCCCTGGGCTGGTTATAAGGCATATGAGTCTGTGAATTACACCGACCCCAGCAACCTTGCGAACAGTAGCAGTGGGAGCACCCAAAGCACCAGGCCCTGGGCAGGCTGGCACAACTTGCAACTTGGTGCTGACACTGTGGGAAAACCTATTTTTTGCCTGGAAACCTCCTCTCCAAAAAGGTGGGAAGAGGATATGAGAATCAGAGATGAGTGATGTAGGCAGGGGTTCCTAAAGATACTTCCCCACAAGAGAAGAGGAGCCTCTGGAAGAGGGCAACTGAATGCGAGTCGCTTGAAAGAGATCCTCTCAACTTCCTCACTGTTCTAAAGTTCCTGCACTCTCTTCCCCACCCCAGTTCTCTTGCTGGAAGTGAGCCTTTGGAGAATTGCCAAATGTATGAAGAGGATGAAGAAAAGGCTTTCTTCCTAAAAGGAAAGGCTTTCAGGAATATGCCAAAAGTACTTTTCTCTCCATTGAACAAAAAGATCCAGCTGTTGGTGGGGGAGGTGGTGATGCAAGAGATTCCTTTGGGGGAATTCTTACCCTGCCCCCCTCCATTCTAGGGAAAAGAGGGGCAGGAATTTTCAGTGGAAAAGTGACAGAACGGCTGAGGATGTCCACTGCTTTTCTCTTACAATTCCACCTCAGTCATTTCTCTTCTTCCTTCCCAGTTGTAGATACATGTTCATCCTTACAAACACTCATCTGGATTTTGCCCCCCCCCCCAGCTGAGAAAACGTTCTTGAGGGGGCAGAATTTGAATGCACAAATACCAGGCAGGAAAGGGTTAAGTGCACATTGCCACCATCATTCTCTACACACATTCTCTACACCCTTTTGAAGTTGTGTTTCCCTAGAAGAAGCTGTTGTTGAGGTTTTTGATGTACTGTATATGTTTGGATGGAACATGCCCTTCTGGCCCAAAGCCAGGCTGGAATAATTTGATACTGGCACCTAGGATTTTGAAATATGTTGTCAGGCTTGCCCTAAGCCATGCTGTGAGATGCAAGGATGCAGCAGCTTGGACCAGAAAAAAGTGAGAGGCTGCAGCAGTTCAGCCTTGCCAATTATCTTAAGCATAATGTAGGGACAGATGGCAGATAGCCCACTGGGGTGAAAGCTGCCAGACCATAATGTGTATGTAAGCACACACAGCCCTTGCACAGCCTTCTGATGTCCTTGCAAGTGATAATGTTTGGGATTGTAATTCCTGATTTGTGTTGGAACACAAGTGAGAGGCCATCCTTGAGTAACCCATTGCTGAAATGAAGGTGCAGGCAGAGCATGAAACTCACTTGCGTGTATATATGAGAGTTGCTATCCTCAAGCAGTTGAACCCTGATGCAGCACTGAATGTATTCTGTGCTTGTGCCAAATTGAGCCCTCACATGACTACACAGGTCAACACACATTTTACTGTCTTAAAAGTTAGAGCTATTCCTGGATATACCGTATTTAGGGGGCTGATTCCACAAATAGCATCAGTTTTGCCCTATCACATCTAGTTTCAGAGAGACAGCATAGCCCCATTAATGATTGGTTCAAGCATGGCTTCCTCACAAGGAAGCTGCTTGAATCATTCACCAATGAGGCTATGCCGTATCTCAAAACTAGATGTGATAGGGCAAAACTGATGCCATTTCTTGGAATCAGCCCCCCAAATTCATATAACGCCATCATAAATTTCAAATAATGTTTTTCTAACATTTAAGTTAGCAGACTTGTGCTATTAATAACAATAATTGGAGGTGACCTGTGAACAGTTCCCAAAAGATATGTGTCCTCAAAGGCCAACTTTGTCTGCCCTTGTGATCTTATGAATTGAGAAGGGGAAGTTTCCCTTGCAGGTTCAGAGGATGGTTACCAAATGATGAAGTCCATCACAGTAAATCTCTGTTCACCATCACTGACCAGAAGCCCTTCCTTCTGAGGGGTTCCTAATGGGGGATTGGATTTGGATGCGTTTACTGGGCACACACATCCTCAAGGCCCAATTCCATCCCCCTCCATTAGGCCAAAAGCTGAAAGGAAGTGGCAAGTTTTTTAATTTCCTCCTGCCTGCCTAATTCCCTGTTGACGGAGGGTGGATGATTCTGGCTTCCCCTCCATTTTCTGGAAGGATAAGGGATTGAGGCAATCGCTTGCCACACCTACCACAACTCTTGCCTCCTCCATCCTAATAGAGTTTTTCCCAGGGCTAGCACAAAACCTCCTTGGCACCTGAAGGGCATGTCTAATTCTACCCCCCTTTACTGAATAATCACGTCTCTGCACTTGTTCTTTCTCCTTGGATAGGGAATAGAAGGGGGATGAAATAAATGTGTGGAGAAGAGGGGGAATGTCTTCTTAGGAGGAGAGAGATGGAATAAATGTCTCTGTTCTAGCCCCTCCCCTATCTGCCACATTTTCTGCTGGGTTCCGTTTTGTTCCTCATATGGTCTATTTTTCATATGGTCTTCATTAAGCCATAGCAAGAGGGTGTTCAGGGAGCTGGCATACAGGGTTATCAACATGCAGGTGACATCCAGTTCTACCTCTTCCAATATGATACCAGAGAAGTTGTAGAAGTCCTGGACCAGCTAGTGCTTGGCAACTGTAAAAGGCTGGATGTGGGTGAAAAAATTGAAGCTCAATCCAGGCAAGACAGAGGTGTGTTGTCAGTAGGAAAACTGACTTGGGGTGGGGATGGGTTTGCATCTTGTTCTGGAAGGGGAGGCATTCTCCTGTGAAGGGTTAATTTCACAATCTGGGTGTGCTCAGAAACTCAGTCTCTCTGAAACTAGATGTGATGGGGCAAAACTGATGCTATTTGTGGAATCAGCCCCCTAAATACGGTATATCCAGGAATAGCTCTAACTTTTAAGACAGTAAAATGTGTGTTGACCTGTGTAGTCATGTGAGGGACATCTGTCATTGCTTTTATTTGTTGTTATATTGGTGTTCATGTAAGACTATGTCATTTTGGTGGTCCCTTAAATGGGATAGAAAGGTGGCATGTAATTATTTAAAATAAATATGAGATGTTGAAAGCAATGCATATAAGGAAATAAACTGCTTCAGAGAGTGATCAAAAGCAAAAGAGGAGAATGCGTGCATTTTAATCTCTTTGGCCATGCATGCTATTTCTGACTATTCAACAGTTCTTGCTTTATGAATACATCATGGTATTGTGGTCAAAAACTGCAGAGTTACCAGAGTACAGTTTTTCTGATAGGCTTCAGATCCTTCTATTATTCTGAGTGGCTCTATAGATGTAAACCACCTATCTCAGGACTCAAATCTGAGTCACAAAAACATGCGTTTTTTGCTGACTCATGTAGACTTGAGTCACATGTGTCAAGAACTTGGGTACTAATTCAAGTATGAATCTGAAAAAAACTTGAGTCTGGGTGTACTTGCAGCGATGTGAAAGACTTCGTGGAGCCCTCTGCAAGCCAGCAGTTCCAGCCAATAGGCAGGGAAGGGTTAATGTTTTGCATCCAGCAGGAGATGGAGGGAGGGAGGGGAGATTGGTCTCTCTTGTCCATTTCTGAAGGAATCAGTGATCATTGGATAAAAGATGGACAGTCTGAGGATTGACTGGAGATGCCCAGGGAGGCAGGGTAGCCCGGAGGTCTTTCCTAGTAATCATGCATCGCTTTCCAACCTCCTGACTCCTGTAGGCTTCATTACTTGGGAGGAGGAAGCCTCATTGCCAGCATGTGGAACTACGTCTGAGTAGAACTGCACAGGACTGGGTAGCATTAGTAAGCCTCCTACCTTAGCTGCTGCACATGACCCTGTTTCTGCTTGCCATTTCGTCCCTGTTCTCACACTGTCCATCCTGCCCACCTCCCTTCCTTGCCCTTCCTTGCCCAGTCCAATTTGGTCTGTGCTCTGGCGTGCCTGCTTTACAAAAGCCTCTAACTCAAGTCAGGAATGAGGGTTGAGTCACCATGAACAAGTTCTACGACTCATGCCCGAATTGAGTCTTGGTGGGCAGAGACTCGAGATTCAACTTCGGTCTCGCTGCAGTGCCAAATTTCCATCCCTGAGGTAACCCCTTGTTTGTCCTTCAAGGTGTTGATGCTCCCTAAGATTCCAATCCATCCTAGGAGCTACAAAAGAGGTTTGCTCTTCTTTGGAGGCAGTATCATTGGGGTCTGGACACGGGCAAATCCTGACCAAGTAGCCCTTTTGTGGCTATGCAACTTTAATCTCTCTCTTTCTGTGTGTAACAATATTCTTGTCATTAAGGTGAGAATAGCAGTACTTGCAAGACTGACTTTCTCCAAAATGTCTCCTGACATGTTCTCCAAAATGTCTCCAAAATGTCTCCTGATTTATGACACCTGCACAATGTTTTGTGGCCTTTGGCTAAGAAAGACCCAGACAGAGTGGTTAAGGAATCTTTCACAGAAATGTTCAGGTCTTTTTTTTTCTTCATACTTGAGAACGTGTCACCGCTATAGTACCTCTTTTAAAACATTATTGTGCTTGACAATTATAGCATCTTATTGGAGATGGGGAAAGTTTTAAACTGCTCATGTCTTGTCAAGTGAAACATTAAGCTTTGTGATCAGAGCTGCAGCTTGTTTGGAGCAATTTCCCTCTTACAGTTGAAGGCTGGATCTCACAATAGATTTCCAATTTTGTACCCAGATCTTCTATTACTTACACCAGAGTTTTCAATGTCCCTCTTGTCATGTTTCCATCAGACTTTGTTTAATTGCATTCTCCTGGATATGTGAATAGAGCGATGCCTACCCCATGTACCCTTGTATCTGAAAGAAACGGGAAATGAGCTGTAGTCTGAGAGAAGTCAGTTGGTCAGGTAGTGATGGGGCTAGATGGGGATCTCTAATTCTACTTCCTTGTTCCTGGACAGATTGAAATTACAGAGCAAATAGTTGCTGTGCTATCAGCACAATTCAGCGGCATTCAAAGGAGACTGTCTGCTAGGTTTTAAGTTGATTGTAATTAGATTATGTTTGAGGATGTAGACTATAACTGTATGTGAAACCCTTTTCCTGGGTGGCTGTTCCTCCTTCACTGATGGAGGCAAGTCTGGTACGCCAAAGCTGGTGTGACCTGCAAAGCAGGGTGACAAAATGGAAGGACAGGTTGGGATAGGTGATGACGAACTGTTGCAGGCTAGAAGTGGGGAGGGAGAGGGCAGGGAGAAAACATGGAAGCTGGTTCTGAAGGAGCTCACGGGTAGAGCTCTGGCACTAGTGTGTTACATATTTCAAAAGCATTATATTCAAAGATAATGCCACTGGCCCTGAATGGATTATCCCCTGCCCCTACAGTGATTTTTAAAAAAATGCTTAATAGCTTTGGAAACTGTAACATTATATTTGAGAAGATAGTTCACAATAGTTCATATTGTGCTTGGCAAACAGTTCTCTGTCCTCACATGGGTTCGCCTTAACTATTTCATCCCTGCTGTTACACTGCATTCTGGAATTATTCTTGCCTTGCTTGAGCTACATGAAGGTCCTTTTTCTGCATAGAGAATTGAGAAGAACACAATGTTGCACAGTCGTTCAGACCCAAACACAGGATGTGCCATCAGAACACATTAGGTTGAGATTGTCTTCCAAGTTCATTTTAAACAGTTGGGCTTCACGCTGGCGGTACATGGTGTCAGATCCTTTGGCCATTCTGCTTCACCAGATGGCCTATAGGAGGATGGTTCTCATGGGTCTGGTCATCTTTCTTCTTTATCCTGTTAAGTGTCCATTTCCTAACTCCTTTCCCCCCATTTTTAAGTTTCTCTTCCATCTGTTAACAGCAGCTAATAATACCTCTTGCCCCAGGGAGCTTGGGGCCTTAATTAAAAAGTTTTGAAAAAGTGCTTGAAAATCTTGGAGTGGAAGATTGGACCTTGTGCTTGCCATTTCTCTTTATTTTTCTAAAATTGCAAATGGTGTTTCTTAATCTTATGGGAGTTGCTATCTACAAACTGCAGGTGAAATGTAATGAATGTGTGCTAACTGCATTTTATAAAACTGTCCTTTTTGATGCACATTTTGGCTTGCAAAAAACTCCAGTGGCATAGGGAAAGATGACATTTGTTCTTGAGATTTGTTCTGGCATCTCCAGAGCCTTACATTTATTCAGCACTTTTCCTAATCGCTCAAAGTAGGCAGACACAGAGTGGAGGTTAACACCTCCCCCTTCATAACAGCCAACACCTCCTGTGACAATCCATGCTCTCCTAATTCCCCCACATGTTTGGAGAGTGTAGTACACATTTGTATCTGTCACATCACATCCTCACGCACGGCTGGTTGCTCCTCATGGCTTTCTCCTCCCTACTCAGCTGAAACTCTCGAGATAGGCCCATCATTAATTCATATCCCTCTCTCTCTCTCTCTCCTTCTCCCCTTTTTAATAAGCTTCTTGCCCTCTACCTGTCTATGCTGCCTAGAATAAAAGCATCAGCACTTTTTTGGTTAGGGAGACAGAAGAGAGCATCAAATATTGAATAGGTTCATCAAGGTGAAGTTGCACTAGTTCAGGGGAGATACTTCGTTCAGTCAGTGCAGAATTCAGGTGCACCTGTTACACTGTCAGTCAGTACCATTTAGATCTGAGCCGGGAATGTTATTGATGCAGCGACTCCCTTCATTTTTCTATCCAAGCATGTCAGAGTTCTCTGTTGTACCTTAACAATGTGGCTAAATGCCTCTAATGGGTTTGAGTGAGTCAGGCTCTTCCATCATGACAGCCCAGAATTGCAAAGTCTTCCTGATCTCTAATCTGTCAGTATTTCCTACACCTGTTTTCTGATGGGTACATCTGGAAATACTTTTGAGTTCTAACAGAAGAGCACAAACGTGACTTACAGTGTAACCTGGGGACATTCAATTAGAGGTGTGTGTCTATGCGCATGCATGCGATACCCTGCTTTCTCTCCCACTCAAAGCAGCTTTAAAAACAAAATTAAAACTATCAACGGAAATAATAGAATTTAAAAAACCAAACCAAAAATCATCACTAGCAAAACAGTTTTACCAAAACAAATAGACTCGCATAAGATAGGAACTAAATCAAGACAGCCTCAAAGGTGTGTGTTGAAACCATCAGATCTTCAGTTCCAATTAGAAGATGACTAACATTCCAATCCTGTCCTCTGCTCCCCCCAACATTGCCACACCAAAAAGGCTTGTGCTGCGTCCTGTGTGTGTGTGTGTGGGGGGGTAGGCGTGGATGTAAATGAAAATTTCCCTTTCTTCTATGTAAGCTTCCCACTTGCCAATGGCTCTTCTCAGACTTGCACCTGCTCTTGAACTGGCACAAATCCAGGGAGAGAGAAGGTGCATGCCAAAAGGTGAAGAAGTGGGATAGAACATTGGAGCAGGTTGTACACACCAGTACACATCCCCTCCTGCTCTATAACCCTCCCCACCCCCCACTGCTACCTTACCTAGTACGGTGAGCACTTTTTTATCCTAATTAGTGAATAATACAATCATAAAACAGATTATTTGTGCAATCTATATGCAGTATATCTATAAAAGGACGTGTGTGTGTGTGTTCCAGCATAACTCTGGAATGCCTGGAGCGATGTGCACCAAACTTGGTACACATATGCTTTGCGATCTGGAAAGAAATACTGCGGTGGTAAGACCCCCCTAGCACCCCCAAGGGTGGGGGTGCGAAGGGGGTGCCATGTAAAAATACTCGAAAATGGCCGACATTGGTGTCGAATCCATAGTTTTCGGGGTCGCTAAGCTGATTGGTGACAGTCCCAATGACATTTAAGCCCAGGTTTAGTCGAAGAGAACTCTGTAGAGCCTTCTGGAAATTTTTAGAAATCATTATGCTCCAGGCTTAGACTCGAATCAAATACTTGCCATGTTACCAGGTGTAGTCACTGAATACAAGTCTATCGATACCGTAGAAGATGCCTATGAGATCGTCAATTTCCCATCAGACTTCCTAAACTCACTTGATCCGGCTGTATTGCCACCACATCGTATTTTACTTACAGTGGGATCTCTAATTGTTTTACTACGGAACCTCGACCAGCCAAAACTTTGCAACGGCACAAGGCTGTGTGTCAAGAAGATGCTGGGTACTACAATTGAAGCGACTATCTTAACAAAGGGAGAGGGCGAAACAGTTTTTATCCCACGGATACCACTCATTCCGACGGATCTCCCTTTTAACTTTAAGAGATTGCCATTTCCAGTGAGACTTGCATTCTCGATCACGATCAGCAAGCCACAGGGGCAGTCTATTAAGTACTGCGGAGTGGATTTGAGATTGCTATGTTTCTCCCACGGACAACTTTATATTGCTAAACTTTGTTACACCAAACCTAAGAATTTATTTATTCTTGCTCCTGGAGATGAAACTGAAAATGTTGTTTATAATCAAGTTTTGGGTTAAATTAATATTATAGTGAATATGTAAAAGATTTCACTTTATAATTTTTATACTTATACTTTTAATTACCTGTACATAAAATTACTTCGATTTTACACTATAGATAGAATTCATTCCTTTTCCTGTCTAATAGAAACTTGGGATAAATAAATACCCAGGCAACGCCGGGTAAGGACCAGCTAGTATAACAATAAAGGGGAAAAAGAGGGAAAGGCAAAAAAGAAAATCTAATCTGGTAAAAATAGACATAGAAATGGCCATAGAGTCAAAAAAGAATCCCTTAGCACCGCTTTCTGAAATGTACCCTCCACGAAGAAACACAGCCACATTTTCTAAAGTTCACAGCTGCTGGAAAAATGATGGCAATGGCTTCCAGCTGGCTGCACGTACAGCCTGGTTCACAAGGACCTGACTAGGCAGCTCTGTACCCATGTACAAGATCACATGGTGAGATTTGGGCATGCATATGGCAGATTTGGCATGCACTTTGCCTCCCTATGGAAGTACTTTGCCCATATCTCTTCTATACAATTTCTAAGATAGTGATGGTGAACCTTTTGGGCTTGGCGTGTCAAAGGTGTTGGCGAATGCTGGCATGTCACCCAAAACGTTGTGGCGTGTTGCCTTTCTAAGAGAAAGACAGGTAGTTATGAGCGGTGAGTGGAGCATAAAGAGGTAATGATTTAGTGAAGCAGGGTGAGTGATTAAGTGAACCTGCCAGGCACTTTGAGACAAAACGCCTCCCATCTGGCAGCTCCTTCTGCCAAATGAGGTATGAATTAGAGACCCAAAGAAGATTGCTCAGACCCTGCACATTTCAATGCAAATACACATTCCATTGTGTTATTGAAGCTGTATCCATACATGGTTGCCTGCTTATTTGAGGTGGGAGTAGTTCAAAGAATTTTAATGCAAACTCTCCCTCTACCCCTCCCCCCACAACTGAGACTCATGGAGCAGACAAGGGAACAACTCTAGGTTTATTACTTCACTGCAGTATATAAGAAGGGTTTTTTTTTTCAATCTATTGATTTTAAAATCATCATCAAAAATAAATAACAGCAGCAAAAAAAAAAGCCTCCCCAAAACCATACTCCATAGCATACCCTACCCTTTCATAGGGGTAGTGGAAAATGAGGATTAAACTCTCATAACAAGGACCATTGTCTGAATGCCACCCCACACATACTTCTAGTCCGTATACACAAAACACATGGCATACTTTCAAAATAACCAAAAACCTTGCTGATCCACAGTTTGATGGGGAAGAGCAGGGAAGTTGAATTCACCCCCACTTTCTCTCTGGAATATTTGGGTTGTGGAATTTTTGCATTTTTCCAAGCTGCAATCCTGGTTGCTAGGATGGAAAGGGGCCAATTTGCCTAGGCAGGACCCAGCTGCATATCCCATCCCCACCCAGCTGGGGATATGTGTGCAGGTGACTGCTTCCTTCCGCACATGTGGTGGTCTTAACTGGATCAGGGCATACGCCTGCCTGTGCCAAAAGAGAACTGTGGTTTTCAGTGGCCTTCACATGGCATCTGTCACATTTAAATCTGCCCAAAGCTTGTTATGGTCCAATTAAGCAAGTCCAGCTGGAAGACAGCAAGTAGGGACAATAATCTAAAACTCACAAATAGCAGATTGTGTGATAAAACAATAAGACTAATTCTTAGCATTTGTCCTAGCACTTTCATGTGTTCAAAGAGCTCCAGGTACACATTACAGCAACCCAGTAAGGTAGATGCGTACTATTATCCCCATAATTCAGCTGGGGCATTGAGGCTGAGAGCGCAATACTATACCCCCATTGTGCCAGCGCTACGCTCTTACGCCGGCCAAACAGTCGCAAACGTGCCATCAGGTGCATCAGCATTGGCAGTATGGTGTTGGACCAGTGCAAGCAGCAGCGCCAACACTTGGGTGCTGCCACAACCGCCAGCAGTGTCAGCCTTGTGCCGGTTGAGCTGCGGCGACGCACGGTCGGTGCTGGGCCTCACCGAGGCCGTTTCAGAGGCATGCTGAGGACGTAAGGATTGGGCTGTGAGAGTTGCCTAAAGCTGCGTAGTGCCTTCACGTTAGGCAAGATTTGAATCAAGGAAAGCCTGATTTGCAACTTGGTCTCTTTGCCAGTACACTACACTGGTTCTGGCCACGTCTTCCCAAATTTCACAGGTAAGAATGGGGCTGGATAGGGGTAGCCAGTGGTGTCATCTACTCTCCAGTAGACAGTACGCTGGGCGGGACTTACGCGTGATCGGCAGCCCGTCCACTCATTTCCGCTTTCTTCCTGCTCACCGCGCGGCTTTCCCTGGCCTTGGAGGGGGCGCCTGCTTGCTGGGGGGATGGGTGGGGCGCGCGCTGCGTGCCTGGGCAAGCAGGTGCCCCCTCTGAGGCCAGGGAAAGCCGCGCGGCGAGCGGGAAGAAAGCGGAAGTGAGTGGATAGGCTGCCGATCATGCGTAAGTCCCGCCCAGCGTACCGTCTACTAGAGAGTAGATGACACCATTGGGGGTAGCCCATCCATGAGGCCAACTGAAGCAGTCACTTCAACAGCAGATTGGTCAAGGAGGCCACATCTTTGCCTACTTGTCATTTTGCACCCCGGGCCCATAAATTTGACACACACCCCCAAAAATTGTTATTTACATTTTTCACATTTTATACCACCCATTCTCCTAGTAGCTCAGGGTGGTGTGCATGGTTCCTCCATTTCTTTTGTTCTCACAACAACCCTGTATGAGAAGTGAGGATGAGCAATCATACTAGTCAAGACATGAAATGAATAACTGTAATGGCCAGAAAATAAATGCAGTGAATATTTCCCCACAAGCAATGGATGAACGTTGGTGCCCTCCCCTGATCTTGTTCCCCTGTACATGGTACTCAGTAAATATTGCCTGTGGCTAGAGATTCAATGTGGCCATCATGGTTTATAACCACTGGTAGACTATAGTCTTCCAATGAATATTTAGAATCTATTTTATAAGTCATCTAAGCCAGTGGGCAACACTATCCAAACTTCCCACCAGTGAAATGGATTTGTGTCACTGGGGTTGGTGTCCCGGTGAGGTAACATATGGTGTCACTCCCATTAACTTTATTTAGAGCTCAATCTTATCCAACCTTCCAGTGCAGCCGTGCCAAGGGGGTTTGCACTGTATCTTGTGGTGGGGATGCAGTCAGGGAGACCTCCTCAAGGATGCATTGTGGCTACATTGGTGCTGGAAAGTTGGATAGGATTGGGCCCTTTATTGAACTATTTGAATAGTACAAGTCACCCAGCAAATCAGTAACTAACACAAAACCAGTGGCCAACTTGATGACACTCATCCTTTCTGCTTGAGGTAGATGGTCACTGCCCCATGTTGGGTTCTCAGCACATCCTGGTATTACTATATGCAGATGATGCAGTGTTAAGCTCTCATTCACCAATTAGCCCTAGACGATTAACAAATAGAAGTCTGGATTATCTAAAATGTAATAATCTTGAATTAAATTCCCAGAAAACTAAGATCATGGTATTCTCGGGCAGCACAATCCTGAGCTAAACTCCTCTCCCAGCCAAGGTTATGACCTCAAGGGTTTCTATGCTCAGCCTTGCAGAGTGAGGAGGCTAATGAATCACTGTGATCCAGAACAAGGCAAGAAGGGTTTTTATTAAAAAAAATTGTTAATGGGGTGCCAGAGAAAAGTATAAAACAGTCTAACTGCTACTCAAGCAATAGGCTGGTAGGTGGAGCTGGATCACACAGGCCTGGCCAGGCCTACACAGGCGTGGTCCAGCCCCAGATTGCTCTGAGAGGAAAAGTCTTGTAAAACACACGGCCTGGGAAAACGCAGATTGAAAACAACTCAAAATTTAACGCATGCTCACTAACACTTGGGTCCTAGTTCTATATCCAGTGATGTCATGTAGCCAGGACGCTCTGGAACGCTGTTCCAGTTGTTCTGTGTAGGGCCGGTTCCGCCCACTGCAGTCGTTGCTGCCGCGCGCCCCTGCAATACACGAATGGGGCTGGCCGCACCTGCGCCCTGCACGCCCACAGCCAGAGGTGGCAGGCAGGCAGGCAGGCAGGCAGGCAGCGGACCGCGGGGGAAGCGAGGATGCACGGAGGAACTGCGTCCCGGTAGCTACTTCCTGTGTTCCGATTGTTAGCGCAGGTAGATTCTACCACTGCCTATATCCTCTCTGCTGGGCTTCTCCCAGCAGCCATCCACTCTGCCTCCTCACAGAGCAGCTCTCCCTGCAACCATCCAGCAAAAAAAGCCCACAGGAAAGAGGGAGAGAGACTCTGCCAACCCCACAAAGGTTAAATAAGGACTGGAGACGACATCCCTGTACAATTGATAGCCGCCAACTGAAGCCAGGGGCGGGCTCAGCAGCCATGTTGTTACGCTCAAAACAATCCTTATTCCAAGCATTTCAGATTGGTTTGCTCGTAATGTTTAGGACTGAATAGTTTACTCCTGAAGTAAAAACTTACCAAAATAACAATGTGTGCTCGTGTAGAAACATCAGTGGTAACCATATTATGAGTTAATATGCAATTCCAAGGTTTAATTCCGCATAATTACTGAACATACCGGACGAAATGCTACTTGCTGTCTATTTAAACTCAGATTGCACTGTTAAAGACGTTGAGATTAACTTTTACACGCGTGCAGGGAGATTTTTATTCGTGAATTCGTGGCAATCCTCCTCCTTGGAGGCAATGATCTGAGTCAGCCATATTGTTCCGCCCATGGCTTCAAGAAAACGATATCATGTCGTCTCCAGTCCTTATTTAACCTCCTTGGCCAACCCCATGATCCTTAGCTGGAACACATCTGATTGGCTGGCAGTTGCTCCCTCCTCCTTCCAGCTGGGGCATCCTTTTTCGACCAGGCTCTCAGAAATGCACTTTAACTAAAGCCTATGAAACAAAAATAACTACATGAAACGTAGCTGTTTCATCACAAGAAGGTTTCACAGTTCTTACTTTCAGTGGTTCACAAGAATGTTTAAGATACATTGTGCTAGACATTGTCTTTGACAATGTGTATTCTATCTAGTGTTTAGTGTTGAAGTATGTTTTAGGTTTAATATTGTTTGCTCTGTTACATCTGGGTGATGGATGGATCTTCTTTTTGTTACTTTTGCCAATAAAGGTTACTGACTGTCTGACACTCGCACAACTGAATAAGAGTTCTAGTATTAGCTCTGATGTATGGAAAAGGGAGCTGATATAACTTATTAGTTCCATGCTGTATCATAACAACACCTCGTTAGCTCTCAGAACACAGTCTCATTTGTCAGTTTTGAGTTAGTCTACTTTTTGTTACAAGAGTCAGGTTTCGTTTGTTTGGCTGTAACAGCTATTTTCAACCATTTTCATCTCATGGTCACACTGAAAAGGCACTAAAATTGTCAAGTCACACCTCAGTTTTTTGATAAGGTACACCACACTGCCATGGCACACTGGTTGAAAATTGCTGGGCTATAACTTTTGATAATACACAGATAATTCAATACGATATCTTCCATTACATTGTACATTACACACTGAATGATATAACATATTATTCCTAAAAATCTAAAAAGAAATTGCCACAATTTTTGTCACTAGTGGTCTCTCACTCACTCACTCACTCACTCACTCACTCACTCACACACACACACACACACACACACACACACCCCTCTGAGGGTGTCACTAATACCTTCTTTTGAGTTAAGGAAATCTACTTTTTTTACTTAAGACCCCGGGGTGTCAAACTCATTTCATACAGAGGGCCAGTTAGCATTCAGTTAGCATTCACTGTGGCTGCTAAGGGCCAGAAGTTATGTCATTAAGCTGAAAGTGACATCATTAAGCAGGAAGCAAAAAGAAATAAGCATGGTGACAGAGTTCATGCAAATCCCACATTTCCAGGTTTGGTGGCAGTACACGAAGAGCATGAGGAGGATTTGGAGGTTGCTGTTTTTTGTATGATGGGGCAGCAAACCTGAGACAGCATCAGGCAGTGTTGCAGATTATGCTGTCCCTGGCAGAGAGATAATCAGAGGAGGTAAGGTGTGTGTCGCTGCTCTGAACTTGTCTTCTTTCAGCCAGGAGGTGTGTAGAGCCTTACAAACACCATCTTACAAACTTCTTTCTTTCAGTATAAAAATGACAACTTGTAGATTAATGCAACTGTTTCCAATGTGACAATTCACGGCTCTAGCCACAAGGCTGACTTGAATGCTTAAACTTATTCTGGACTCGGTGTGCTCCACTCCTGTCAAGATGCCCAGGTCACGGGATGCCTTAAAAGAACTGTAGTGTTGATTTGAAGCTAAACGAACAAGAAAACCCTATCCCCAAGTTCAACAACAAAGCCTAGGTCCTGTCAGTATACTAAATGTCAGATTCCTGCTATTTTCCCTCAGACTGCACACCTGGCAATTCAGTCTCAAGAGATTCCCTCCATTGTACCTCTTCGGAGCTGTTCGTACCTGTCACAGACAACATTGTTGTTGTTGTTGTTGTTGTTGTTGTTTTAAAGGCCTTTGTGATATAACAGAAAATTGAGATGGGGTAGTCAAGTGGAAATGAGAGAGTAGCCAGCTCCCCTCCCAATCCAAGGGATTTAAGGAATGTGGTCTGTGCCTTCCCAACAACACCCCTAGCCAGCAGGGTGTCCTCCCTAAAAATACATGCTTCTCCTTCAAGGTCCTTGGTTTCAGGCCTTGGTAAAATTATTGCAGTGGGCTCTTCCTTCCAAGCCCTTTCAAAATGTAAATGAATAGCGCTCTGTATGGTTTTTTCGGTGATCAACACAGAATTCTAAATAATGAGAATTTCTCATTGAAATTCTGAAATTTCTGAAAATGCTACATAAAACTGAATTTAGGTCATGCGAAATTCGAAATGTGAAAAAAACACCGCTTTTGCTTATTTTTGACAGATTGGTACAAATTCAGATCAGTTTCACAAAAATAACAGCACTTTTGTTTATTTTTGACACAGTTTTGAGGAATCCACAAATACTTTTCAGTAAGGGATGAGGAGGACGGGTGGCAGAAACAGAGGAAACTTGCTTCAACTTGTATGAACACAATTGTTCATAGTTGACAGTGCATGCTGGGGCAACTTTAATGGAATGTGGGAGTGGTAAGTAGCAGTTTTTTGATGTGCCAAGTAGTAATCAGAATGCAGCCTGGGAATACATTGCCAAGGAGGTGGTAGATTCCTTCTCACTGGAGACCTTCAAGCAGAGACTTGACAGACACCTGCTGGAGATGCTCTAGGAGCATTTCCTTCTAATGGGGGTTGGACTAGATGACCTTGTAGATCCCTTTAAATTCTATGATTCTATAGTTAATCAGAGCCAAGGGAAGAATACTAAATGCTTCCTTGAGATCCCCTAGCTGGATATAAGGTTCACAATGGTATTATCCAATTGAAGAGAAGTATAACCATTTTAGAAAGGGGGCAGACAGGAAGTAAGGAAAAGACTCCCCTTTTAAATGTGGTATATAAATACAATTGATTAGTAGTTTAGGCTGCCACCGCCACCACAACCACGACCCTGGGTTTGGATCAGGGTATCCTAGACCAGATAATATGAAGGAGCTTATAGAACCAATCCAGGGCATTCTGAGCCCAATTCACACATTTGGTTCTTGAGTGATGAACATAACTGAGGAGGCTGGTACACGTGAATCACAGATACTGCCCATGTCACAGTAAATGCAGGGCTCTTCAACAAGTCACACATGCAGCTTTAAATATTAAGCAATTTACATGCAGGGGTGACTTTCAGAATCTAGTAGTACATACTGGAGGCCCGGCTAACATTGCTCAGCAATATGTGCACTGAAATCATGTCGCTTTGTCTTTAACGTATTCAGATCATGGAGGGTTTAACTCATACCCTCTTGTTTGCCAGTTGTAATCTACTTTGAAAAGGTAGTTACTGTTTTTCCAACTGTTCCTTTTAGAAGATTCTGATAAGACAAAAACTGGCCTAATTTGACAGACAGACATTTCTTGAGTTAAGCAAGCACAATGGAGAGTGAAGCGGGAACTGGCAAGGGAGGACTGGGGCAGGATGGACCTAGCGCAAGAGCAGGGAAGGGCTTTGGGTGACGTCTGCTTAGCTGTTTATCTAATATTCTTTATTACTGCCAATTTGCAGCAAGAAGAGGTTACTGGAGTTTAAAAAAACAAACATTCAGTCTTGTTGCCAGCTGTGTTCTTATTATTAAGTCCTTATTAAATTGAGTCCTTAATAAGGTAAGGAGTTTTACCTCTGAAATAAGAGATTCTTGCCTATCTGGGAAAATGGAAAAATGGACCCTGTTTTCAGTTTCATAGGAGTTGTTTCATGCTATCCAAGAGGCAAAGCCAACCTGCTAGATTTGGGGTGTGTATGTGCGATTGCTTGGACAATAAAAAGCATGGTCTTTCCCTTCCCAAATCCTTGTGGGGTTTGGAGCCCTCTTGCCATCAGTCCTGCTTTAATAATGTTGCTGGCCTTGGTCGTGCTCTCCTAGCAGGCATCCAGCATGATATTAAACAAATATACATGCATGTCATGCCAGAGGCGTATCTAGGGAGAATGGCACCCATGGCAAGTACTGAAATTGTATCCCTATCAAAACACCTGAAACCCATCTTGTAGATAACATATGTTACATGACTTTTGAACCTTGATTAGGGAAAGTAAAATAACTATAATATGAATAATGCACACATCCTTGCACAAATTCATAGCAGTTCCTCTTCCACCACCTCTTACATTAGCACCTTACACTACAATGATTGAAGTACCTCTGTCAGAGGAGTTAGGCTGGCACAGTTAGGCCGGCACAGTTTGGCCAGTACGAGGGCCACTATAAAGCACCTTTGGACCACTCTCAGAGTCAGAGAGGATGGCGCACATCTGTGTGCTGGCCTCTCTGACTCCGAGAGTGGTCCAAACATACTTTACAGTGTCCCTTGTGCCGGACAAACTTTGCCGGCCTAGCTGTGCCGGCCTACTAACTCCAGGATAGGATTGCGCCCTCAGTCTCTCATTGCCCTACTTATGTGCAAGTCATTGAACTACTAGGCTGTGACTGTGGTATGGGTGTGGCAGAATTGCCCTACCAGAGTTCTTTGAAAAGTGCTGCCACTGCTGTGATCACACAACACTTACAACCCACGAGCTTTGAGTGTTTGCAAGATCACAGCCACTACAGCAGCAACGGGAGCACGTTTCAAAGAACTACAGTAGGGCAATTGTGCCTCACCTTCCCATGAGAACTTATAAAACACACCATAATTTCGCTATAAGCATAACAGAGCTTTGAGCTGTTGTCTGGATTTCAGTATTTTGATACTCCTGGCCACATAATTCCCACCCACCCCACCTCCCGCTAAAAAAGAAATAAATCACAAATGGAGAAATACATTCATCAGAAGCAATGGAGCACATGAAATAGTCAAAGATTTTACCATACAAGTACAAACAGCTGACAATAACCCAGCAGAAGTAACTTAATATGAAATAGAGATCTCAGACCCAATGGAAGGGGAGGGGGCAGGAAACATTCTTGGATTGCAGCAGACTCAGATGCCCTAGCAGTAAGTTAATACAGAATCGGGATCTCAGAGCCTGTTTAGGCTTGCCGGCTGCTCCTTCCAGCTCTGTGCAAGCACGTTCTCCTCTCTGCTCTGTGCATGCAGCAGTTCCTGTTCCCACCTCTCCACATGGTCCCTTTTCTGGCCTGCCGGCCAACGGAGCACTTGTTACTCGCCCTGCCCTGATAACTTGCTGCAGACGTCGTCTACATGCAAGCCATGGTGAATCTTGTGTCTCTTTCAAAAAAGTGCCCATACAGAGAACAACATCATGCCCTAGGGCAGAAAGGCCTCTGTGTCAGCATTCTAAATAAAAAGGTTGTCAGGCAATAGTTGACCCCTTTGTTGTGACCCTAGGAACACAATCTCTTCAATCTAGGGATGAGGTAGATGATCCTGAAGAGGAAACAGGCTGGGTGAGGGAAATTACTGCTGCACAAATTAAGTTTGCACAAGGGGAATCTCAGGAGCCAAACCTCAAATCCAAGGCTTGCAAAGGGCCCTTTTAAGGCAGTTTCCCAGGGTAAAGTCAAACATCTTTACTAGCGGCAGAAAGCATATAAATCCTTGATTAAGAGTGCAATCCTAGCCTGGAGTTAGGCTGACACAGTTAGGCAAGCAAAGTTTGGCCAGTACAAGGGCCACCGTAAAGCGCATTTGGACCACTCTCGGAGCCAGGGAGGATGGCGCATGTCTGTGTGCTGGCCTCTTCGACTCCGAGAGTGGTCCAAACATACTTTACGGTCCCTTGTGCTTGTCTAACTCCAGGTTAGGATTGCGCTCTAAATTGGATCAACATTTGAGCTGCTTTGAAAGCTGTATCTAGCCAAACAGATCTTGTCTCCACTTGGAGCTATCTGAGGTATTGACTTCCTATTTGTTCTTCTTTGAATGATTATTAATCTGGGATTCAGATTCCTGGTTTGGACTCATCCTACTGTTTTGGCCTCCAACTCTGACTGAACTCTTAACAACTCTGTATGGAACAGGATTCCCTAAGATACATAACTTTCTATCTCTGGCAGTACTGTATGTTTCTTGAAGCAAATGTCTGTCATTTTTTCTCTTCATCGTATGAAGCCCCATGTGCATTGATAGTGGCATTCAAATACCGCAAGGGGAGAGGCATGAGCTGCTTGCAACCAGATTCCTTTCTATTGTCTCTCTATTATCTCTGCTCTGTGTGCTTGTGTGTAGGTGCATTTTTTGTGTACCCTGCATGCGTGCAGATGCTGGCAGAGAAGACAGGTCACAGGTCAGAGAAATCTGGGCCACTCAAGCTGGGCTAGTGATACTGTCCCCATGTTAATTGAGCATTATGGGCATCCCAATCCTAAGGCCTGGCTGCACCCAGGAGAGCAGTGGTGCCAAAATGGCTGCCGCTGTATCCTGTGAGGCTGGAGCCTCCTCAGAGCTTAAGAGCTCCAGAGGGATCTCTCCAAACTGGGGGAATGGGCAGTAAAATGGCAGATACATTTTAATGTAGACAAGTGTAAAGTGATGCACATTGGGGCAAAAAAAAAAATCAAGACTTCAAGTATAAGCTAATAGGTTCTGAGCTTTCGGTGACAGATCAGGAGAGAGATCTTGGAGTGCTAGTAGACAACTCAATTAAAGTGTCAACCCAATGTGCAGCAGCAGTAAAGAAGGCCAATTCCATGCTTGGAATAATTAAAAAAGGGGTTGAGAATAAAACGGCCAATATTATTATGCCACTGTAGTAAGGCCATATCTGTAGTACTGTGTACAGCTCTGGTCACCACACCTAAAAAAGTTACAGGGGAACTAGAAAAGGTGCAGAAGAGAGCAAACAAAATGATTACGGGGCTGGGGCACCTCCCATATGAGGAAAAGCTACAGTGTTTAGAGCTCTTCAGCCTAGAAAAAAAGGCACCTGAGGGGGACTTAATTGAGAGTTATGCACGGGGTGGATAAAGTGGATAGAGGAAGGTTCTTTTCCCTCTCTCACAATTCCAGAACCAGGGGACATCCACTAAAAGTGAGTGTTGGGAGAGTGAGAACAGATAAAAGGAAATACTTTTTTACCCAGCGCGTAATTAATCTGTGGAACTCATTGCCACAAGAGGTGGTGATGGCATCCAGCCTAGATGCTAGATGGACAGATTTCTGGAGGAAAAGTCCATCGCAGGCTACAGGCCATGATGGTTTGTGCAACCTCCTTACTTTAGAGTTCGGCTACCTCAGAGTGCCGGATGCAGGGGAGTGGCAACGAGATGCACATATCTAGTTGTCGTGTGTATTCCCTGAGGCATCTGGTGGGCCACTGCGAGATGCAGGAAGCTGGACTAGATGGGCCTTTGGCCTGATCCCGTGGGGCTCTTCTTATGTTCTAGGCGGGTAAGGGAACTTTTGTTCACTTATCCCATGTAAAGACCCAGCAGCTCTAATAGGTCTCCTCGGATCTGTCCCTGCTATTGAGCAGACGCAGAACCAAGGAAGCCTGTGGAAGGCTCTGCAGCCTGGGAGGGGGGTTAGGATTTGAGTTGCTGTCCCTGCCCCCCACTGGGTGTTATCCTCCCCTCAGGCCACCCTCCACCACCCAGTTCTGCCCCTGCCTTCCTCCTGCCCCGTAAAGCCTTGCCACGGACTGGCAGTGATACTTACCCCTGGTCTCTCTAGCTCTCAGTGCCAACTGGCACTGGCCTCAACACCAGCAGTATGCCTGTACCAGTGGCGGGAAAGTGCTTTACCTTGTGCTGGCAGTACAGGTGTAGCACCAGCACTATCGACAATATCATTGGGCCCTTAGTTGCCATTTGAAACTTATAAGCTCATTTCATTTTATCCATTGTAAACCAGATTTGCTAGCAAGTACACACTCAGTGGGGAGCCATAGACAACCCAGGCTTTCTGAAAATTGAAGGGTCAGACAGGTTTGTTCATCAAACACCTGTTTGTCACAATGGCACTTCACATTATTCAGCATATATAAAACAAATCTTAGATGTACTTATATCTAAACACTGTAATGTGTGGAAAAGTCCCTTGGACTTGTATTGCAGAGAAGCAGTTTTTCTTTCTTGCCTTTCTGTCTGATCCCTTTGGATTTCTGCAGCTTCTCTGTGCAACGTTTTCTCTTTTAGTAGTATTAATAGCTATGCAGTATGGGGGGAGAAGCTATTGTATGCATGGTGCATTATAAATTAAATGGCGGTTGTAAATAACCTTTGCTTGGCTTCATTCCCGGAGGCAGCCAGTGGCTGCAGCTTGCCAAGAGCAGGGCACCTCCCATCTTGGTCTCTCTGGTACATTCCTGTGGAATATTTCTGCCATGAGGCTTTGCCCATATCCAATACTTTTGGCTTTCCCAAGGGAGTAAGCAACATTTCAAATAGCATAAAACTAATTGTCACAATATTGCATCACAAATATTGTTGACAAAACTGCTCCTGTTTTCTTCAGATCTAGATAAAGGGTGGCCAGTAACTGAAGTGGTCTGATCCCTGAACTGAGATTTTCCCATCTCCTGTTGGCCCTACCATAATTGTCAGAATATGCAGTAAAAGTTTTACTCAGGAAGGAAACAGAAAAGTTATATCAGATTGAGATCATCCACATTTGGATTTTGTGTGTAGTGACCTGGCTATACCTGTGGAGCAGTGGTGGGATTCAGGGGTTTCGCCCAGGTTCTATAGAACCAGTTGTTAAATGGCCGGGCCCCGCCCACTTGCGTACCTCCGCTGGCTTCGGGTTTTTTTTTTTGCTCCGGCTATGACGTCATAGAACCGGTTGTTAATTTATTTGAATCCCACCACTGCTGTGGAGCATATGGCACCTCTGGGCAGCAGATATCCTTACTCCCTCAAGAGGACTGGGCTCCAGGGTTTCAATTCAGTCAGTGGCCACCATTTTTGTTTGGGGTAAGAGTAACTGAGAAAGATGAGGTTGCTTAAATAAAAGGAGCAAAACTATTTTTAAGGGAGGGGAATATAAGAGGAACAGAGGACATCCAAGGTGCATGCTCAGAATAATTGACTGAGGAGACTAGGGGAAGCATTGGAAAAGAAATCAATTTTATTGTGGAAAAAGGAGCAATAAAAGGCAAAAAACCTGAACAGTTGTTTGTTCATCAAGCATAAGAAACAAAACTATATCAAATGGTAATATAGCAGACTCTATTGAAAGTATTGCTGGCACACAATATGCTTTTTTGAGGTGAAAAAATTAAAAGCCCTTCACAGTGCCAGATAAACTGTTTTGATATGGACATTCTGATACATATATCATCCACATTTGGATTTTGTGAAATCCTATCCAACTGATGGCAGCCATGCCAATGGGGGGTGAGCTGTACCCAGCAGTGGTAGTGGGGTGGCATTCATGGAGGTCTTCTCAAGGCAAGGGAGTGCTGGGCTGCGTTGTGGCTGCATCAGATAGGATCGGGCCCTCAGTGTTGTTTCGGCATTTCCTAGACAAAATTTACCATTAGAGCAGTACACTTCTCAGTTCCAGAAGTTTGTGATTGTGGAGTCTTAAGGGTGTACTTAAAGGAAAGGCACATGAGACAATGGGAGCTAGCAAAAACATAAATACAAGTATGCTAATGTCTTTAACTACAGTATATTAAATGTTAATTAAATACTATTGTATTAAAATTTAAGTCACAACCATTTGGAATTGGTTTACTTCATACCAATAGATTTGGCAGAAAATACAGGAAAATGTGAAGACAAAGGGTGATAGATTCACTTAAAGATGGAAGTAAAAAGTTCGGGGGGGGGAATGGGTCTGAAATATTCCTAAAGGGAATAGAATTCTCCCCTATAGAATTCTTTATAGAATTCTCCTTATTGCCTTGGATTTGGGTGAACAAGACAGGACAAGACTACAATGCTGGAGAAAGGATTTAACCCTCCCCCATGACAAAAGGTTTCAACCCTCCCTTCCCCAGAATTACATCTCTCTTGGCTCATATAGCAGAAGATGGAATGTTGGTACTTAATTCAGAAAGATGTGCATTCAGAGAGAACTGGGTATATGAAGTGCAGACACTTTGTATAGTCAATCTCTTTAGACAAACTGAAATACGGTAATTAAGTACTCATCCACCTGCTGAAAAGAAGAGCGAGAACAGCTGCTGACTGGGGCTATATAGGCCAAGGACATGGAGCAATGGGTTCAAGCTGCAGCAAAGCAAATGTATGCTAACCATCAAGAAATGCTCCTTCATGACCAAAAACATCCAGATCATGGAAAGCATTAGTGGAGCATTGCTTTCTGGAAGTTTTTAAAAGGAGCCCAAAGTGCTCTGCTACAGTGGGAGCATTAGGGCAATCTCCAGACAGCCTTGTAAATATTAGAAAAATTTGTTCGTTAGATTGCTTACTCAAAATAATCATCTCTTACTTTTCTGTTTGCACACTAAAAGCATGTGATGAAAGGAAAATAACAGTGACAGTTTATCACCTTAAGGGGCTCATGCTAAAATATGGTGCTCTTCGGGCTTTGCGAAAAATGCAAAAAAAAAGGTTCTAAGGACTAACCCCAGAGGTGGCATCCTGGTGGAACGGCCTGGTACGCCGTTCCACTTGTTCCGCGGTGGGCCCGGGCCGCACCGCCTCTCCCGAGGACGGGCGCGCTGTTTCTAGGCCCGCCCTCCCTCCCTTGCGTCCGAATCGCTCTGAAATAGAGCAATTCCAGGCGCAGGGAGGCGTGGCTGGCCTCCGCCATAGGGGTGGAGGGCTGCCAATCATCCGGGCGTTCCGGTTCCTGGCGCGCCCGGATGACATCACTCACTAACTCATATAATTGGAGTGTTTCTCTGAGTTTGTGTGACACAGTAGGTGGCTTGAAGTAGCATTCCCCGGTGCCTTTTTTTATTTCCAGTAGAACTGTTTCATCACAATTTTACCCTCCTCGACCATCGTGAGATGCTGAAATGGCCTCCTATCTAACATAAAGATATGAAACAAAGATTCACTCACTCACTTCAAAATGTTATGTCAAAAGGAAATCCCTACAAGTCTTCTGTAAACCCAAGTTACCCACCCCTGAGAAAAAAATGTCAAAAAGGAAGAAGTGATCTCAGCTTTAAGTCTCCTATCACAGATAAGACCTCTGTCTACACATGAGGAGGGAGGAAGATTTGCTTGGTAACACTCCCCCTTGCATGACATGGTGAACAGCTATTGGCAGGAAATGAGGGAGGAAAGTCCTTGTGCACGGTTCAAAGGCAACTTGCGGGCTTCTACCAGCCTCTTTGTTCTCGCACAGTGATGGAGTTTGGAGTTCACTGGCGTTGGATCCTCCTTGCAGGCTAAAACGCTGCGGGGGGGGATATTTTTTGTTTTCCATTACGTTTTGGAGCAAGCAACTGCTGCTGCTCTTTTTCTTTTTCAAAATTTATTTAATTTTTAATGCAATAAAAAGGATACAAATGTGTTCATCATTGATTCCCCCCCCCAAAAAGTGGATATAACAATTTAAATAAACAACAACAGCAAACACACACACACCCCGGATATAACAACAGTCAAATATCTCAAATACATTAATCTGCATATTTCATGTAGTTTTAAATGTTTTATCCAAGAATGGCCTCCACATAGTTTCAAATATGTCAATTCGCAACTGATGTCGATAGGCCACTTGCTGATAGACCAATAGCGTAAAAGTTCATCTAACCATTGGGTGCAGGTTGGTGGGCTTCGTTCCTTCCAATGAAGTAAGATCAATTATTTTGCCAACGTGAGGGCACAGAGTGTCCATTTAGTCTCCAGGTTACGGGTAGATAGTTAGGATTTCATACATATCTATGAATATAACTGGTTGCTGTAACACTGTATAATATTAAGAACTTCTCCCCAAAAATTTACAATAACTGAACATGACCATAACATGTTCTCTTTCATATGTGAAAGAGAATCAAATAGCTCTCTAAAATTTTTCAAAGGAGACAAACTCCTGGTCCTGATCAATAAGTTGGTCCAATGTAAAAAAATAATCTATTGGACCATGTATTCCATATAAAGGGTTGCTTTGAAATCTTTAAGATTGGATTAACCCATAATTTAACCTAGTATGTGAATAGGGATAAAAGTCAAGTTTACATGCCAACATATTCCAGACATACTAGACAGAATTGAATCATGCCGAATATTAGCATGTTTTATTTATGCATTGGGGCTAATATAGACATTTCTAAACCAACCCAGGATGATATTCTAATTTGCTGATTATCCCATTTGTTACTAAAAGTTAACAAATATGCACAGTGATAAAGACCAAGATCTGGAAGTCCAAACCCACCCTCCTTATATGTCAGTTGCATCCTCTTTAAAGATATCCTTGGTTTTGCAGATCCCCATACAAATTTTCTGAATAAAGTATAAAATTTATTAATACCACTTTGGGGTATGTATGAAAAAATAACACGCAGAACATATATTATATGTGGTATAATATTCATTTTAATGTGTTTACTTTAACCCATAGGGACATATTTAAAGATGCCCATTTATCCAGGTCAGCTGAGATTCCATGTATCAACTTTTCCAAATATAATTTTATCATTTGTGTTATAACTCTGGGGACATAAATTCCCAGATATTTCATGCAATTGGGACACCATCAAAATTTCCAATCACAAAATATGTCTTGCAAAATACTGTCCCCAAGGGGCATAACTTCAGATTTACTCCAATTAATAGTATAACCAGAGCTATTTCCAAAAGTAGTAATGAGTTTGAGAAATTCTGGTATGGATACAAGAGGGTCTGCTACAAATAACAATATGTCATCGGCATACAGAACAATTTTAAATTCCATAGCCTTGAATCGAATGCCCCTGACCCTGGAATTTTGTCTAATGGCACAAGACAATGGTTCTGAGCACAGATCAAATATCAAGGGTGAGTGTGGACATCCAGAATTAGGGGTTTGGAAGAGAAAGATGGAGAAGGGAATTTATTAGAGGAAGTGTTAGGCTGGTTGAGAACAGTAGCTCCTCATGAACAGTGGTCCCATTATGACTTGGAAAGAATACATAGAGTTGGAAAAAAGAAAATAACTGGAGGGTCCCCGAGAGATATTTTGATAAAATTTTGCCATTTTTATAAGAAAGAGGAAACATTAAGAATAGTTAGAGTACATCCAGAAGCACTGAGGATTCGGGAGACCCCAGTGAAAGTATTTAATAATCTGTTCTCTGAAACTACAGCTTTTGGAAGAGGAATGAAAGAGGCCACAATTATACTGAAGGAACATAGAATAAAATATAAATGGGGTATCCCCTGTTTATTACAGTGATATATGATAAGAAGACATATCGATTGGAATTGTCAAAAGAGTAAATGAATAAAGCAAATTGGAATTATATCAGGAAGATAAGAAGAAAGATGGAGGCGGAGGAAATGGAACTGTAAAGGGGAATTTAGAATGATAAAGAAAAACTGAGACAATGAATTTAATCAGATAAGCATAGCAGGAGAGAATGAGAGAGTTTACTCCATGTGAGAATACATCTCCCCCCCCCCCCCGTGGCAGGGTAATCTACTAGAACAATGATGACGAACCTTTTAGGCTCAGTGTGTCAAAACTTAGGAAAGTGCTTAACATGACACTGCTGGTGTGCCAACCCCCCCTTCCAAACAAAAGAAAAACAATCCTTTATGTTCATTTATTTGAACAAAAAATACAGTCCAATCATATGTGGTGTTATGTATTATATAAAGAAACATCAAATAATTACAAAAATGAAAAATGAGCAAAACAAACTCTGTTTTTGTCAGATATTGGTGATTGCTGGTGTGTCACCCCAAACGTTGTGGTGTGTCACCTTTGACACGCGTGTCATAGGTTCGCCATCACTGTACTAGAAGATAGTTCTAGTAGTGAATGGGGAGGTTAAGATAAATGTGGGGGGGATGAGGGACTTTGATGTAAGGGTTGTGTTGGGGGTGCAGGATTGTGATGGAGGTTATTATTGTATGTGTAGTTTGATGGGGATACACTTCAAGACAGATGTATTTTAATATATAGAATAAGATGGCAAATAATATAAAAGTAGTAGCTTTGAATATTAAAGGACTAGGTACCACAGGCAAACGTATGAAAATTCAATATCTTATTAGAGTGGATAAACCAGAAATACTAGTCTTATAAGAGATGCAACAAAAGAAAATGGGATGCAAGTATATGAAAAATAATGTGGGACATCTAAATCTAAAGGTGTAGTGATTTTGACATCTAAGAGGTATGAATTTCAGACTAATTAAAAAAGATGGGGAAGGAAGATTTTTAATGGTACAAGGTCTGATAGGGGAGAGGAATATACCTTGGTCAATATATATGCGCCAAATGATGATCAATTGGAATTTTATAATAAAATTATGAGAGAAGTTGAAAAATATAGAAAAGGGTATGTGATTATGGCAGGAGATTATAATAATGGATAAGTAAGGGCAGAACAAAGGAGTAGAAAAACAATTTTGAAAAAAGTCATTAAAAATGGATCTTAAGGATGTGTGGAGGGAAATAAAGGGGGAGGAAAGAACATTTAGGTATTACTCTGCTGTATATAAAATACTCAAGAATAATTATATATTTGCTTCTAATGAATTTCTATCAAAAAATTTAAATGTGGAAATAGATATTATTAAAATCTCAGATCATGCTAAGCTTAGAATGGAATTTGGAATTAAAAAGGATTATAAAGGGGTTAGGAGATGGAGAATTGATAAATTATTTCGGAATAGAGAAATCCTGGAAAGAATTAAGATAAATTCTGTACTGGTCATAAAAAAGCAAGGATAAATAAAAAAACTATGGTCTGCATCACAAAGAGGAGGTTTAGGGTTACCTAATAAAATTATTATATAGCTAAACAGTTGAGATATATCCAAGAGATTATAACTCAATCAAGAAATTTAATTTGGTTAGACATAGAAGGGGAAGAGTTGAAAGAATCATCATAAAAATTAAGTTTTCTATTAGGATTCAAAAAGAGTATAAAGAATTTCAAAAATCCCTTTTTGAAAAATATGATGCAGATGTGGAGATACTATAGGAAAACTTTTAAGTCCAGAAATATCGCCATTAACTCCATTAATGGAATTAGAAAAATTTTCAGACAATCTTGCAAAAAGAGATAAGAGGGATTTTGAAAGAAAAAAAAGACTAGATTAAAGGATTGGAGTATGAAAATGGATATTAGTGAGGAAATGAGGAAAAATCTGCAAAGAATTTCATGGTTTTATAATTTGCAGTGGGAAAGCTAGATAAAACAAATCAGAAAAAAAAGTTGGAAATTGTAGGAAGTTGACTAAATTTGAAGAAATAATTGAGCAGAGAGAGGATGATGATAATAAAATAGGATTTAAATGTATGGTTAGTAATATGTATATGATTTTATGAGAAAAGAAGGAACAATATCAAAGTCTTAAGGAGGTTGGCAAAAAGATTTAGAGGAGGAAATAAGTGTTGATGAAAGGAAAAATTTATGGAATAAAAGAATTGAAAAAATGATGTCTATTAGAATAAATAAAATTATTTGAACGTAATTTGGAGATGGTATGTAACTCTGGTTAAATTTAATTTAATTAAACCAGTTATGCCTGCTCAATGTTGGTGATGTAAACAAGATTTACAAACTTATTTTCATATGTGGTGGGAATATATAGAGGTGAAGGAAATATGGATGAAGGTGTTTAAGGAGAAGTGAAATTGTGGGACAGGAGGTGAAGGCAAATGCTGGAATTGCATTTTTAAATAGCTTTGGAGATATAAGTTTGAGTTGGGGAAAAATTGATAATAATGATGGCTGTAACAAGAGTGATGATAACAAAAATTGGAAAACTAAGTTTACGTTTATGATTGGTACGGGGAGATGTGGAATATTGCAGTGAATGATAAACTAACAATTGAGATGAGACTAAAAAGGGGACTTTGAAAATAAATTATTTTAAGGAGTTCTGGGATGTATTTGTTAGACATGTTTTTGAAAAAAGAAAAGGGCACTATCCAAGAGATTATCTTGGTTTTTTTTTTGTTTTTTTTTGAAGGGAGACGGGATATGTAGATACGGTTGGATAATAGAAGAAAGGAATATGAATGGTTTAGGGATATGGGAACTGATGTCCCGAAGGTGAAGGGGTGCACAAATGTATATGTGTATTGTGCATGGTATATTACGTATATGTTTATATGTATAAATAATAAAAATGTATTTTTAAGAAAGTAAGAATGAATCTTCACTTTCCCAGATAATCAGTGCAAAAACTAGCCCTCTTCAAAACATACTAGAGTAATTGCTGAGAGACAAATTAAATGCCGAGGCAGCCATCACAACTGGAAGTTGACCACTGCTGCTGCTCTAGTTGCAGCCACCGTGGCTGGTTGTTACGAGCTGTGCTGGGGGTGCTCTGTCACTGGGTGGGTTGTTTGACTGATGCTTACTCTTCTCAGTAGCTTGATCAGGCGCCATGCCGAAAGTTATGGTGGGGCAAGGTTCGGCTGCTCAGCAGGAGGCACAGGATGCCCGGGAAACCTCGCGCACGCTGAGATACGGAGCAACTGTGCAGCAGACTCTCCTTGTTTGTCTGACTTCATTGGAAGCAGACTATGCAGGACCTTACCTGAGGACCGGGGAGCAGCGTGGAACTTTAATCAGGCTAGAGCAGTGTTATTCAAACTGTGGGTGGGACCCACTTGGTGGGTCGCAACCTGATGTCAGGTAGGTTGTGGAAAGCAGCCATCTTGGAAATTGCAGGCCTTACTCTTGTTATATTCCTTTTGTGAGTATTAACAGTTTTAAATTTTCAAGTGAGGTTTTTTTTTTTAAATGTTTTTAGTTCAGTGCTTTTCCATAATATTTTGTCCTCATCTTGCTTTCTGTCAGGGATGTTTAATAGTTGTATAATTGCTGTGGTTCCAGAATGTCAATTTGTATTTCCGGCTTGATGATGTCATTTCCTGCCACAACATCACTTCCAGGTTAATGACATCACTTCCGGTGGTCTCAACATGAGTGCCGTTCTAAAAAGTGGGTCCTGGCCTAACAAGTTTGAATACCACTGGGCTAGAGGGATATTTCAGTGGTGCTTGCTTTGTTGCCTTGGGGTGGAGACAAAACTGTGCGGGCGCCTTGGGGACTCCTATTGAAGCCCTCTGTACAGCAGCATTCGGGAGCTTTTTAGAGGCCTTCGCGTGCCTTGCAGCTGCACCTGCATCTCTCAATCAAGCGCATTCTGCAACTCCTGATCCTCTTTGGCTTCATGCCACAGGAGGTTGCAGGGTTTTCCCCGGGCACCACTTTTCCTGAAGGGGCTGGAGCATGCCAGTTGCAGTCAGTTACTTTTGTGCTTCTATGCCACATTTGGGAGCATTTTAGTTTATGGAAGCAATGCTGTAGCACCCACCTTCAAGTGCAGTGGTCAGTGAGTGTCATATTTGCGCCCGTGAAGTGCAGCGATTTTACCTGGATAGAGAAGCCACTTATTGTCTCTGGAGGTGGTGGTGGGGGTTATACTTACTGTTCCTCTGCACAGCTAGGCAGTTCCAGGGCGGTGTATGTGACTGCTGATTGCTCATTTCGAGACCCCATTCTTTCTACTCTCTTTCTGCGTCCATCTGTAGACTTACTGCTGTCTGGAAAGAGGGTCTGTCTTGTCACTCCTGGCAACTTGTTGCAATAGATTTGTCAGACTGGTGGTGCTCCAATTGGAGTTGGCTTCCCTTGTTTGATATTGGGATCAGACAGGGACTACTAGTTCTGGTGTAAGTTGGCTCTGTCCCAGTTTGCGTTTCCCCCCTTCAGTCTGTTTCGTAGTTATGCACTGTTGGGTCCCCCCTTTCTACATATTGTTCACATATGTAGAACATATTTGTTCACATGCTCCCTTTCCTCCCTTTGTGTACCTTTCATGGGAGAAGGACTTTAATTCTGGCTGCTTTGCACATTAAGGGCTCTTTTCTTTTCAAGGGGCTGTCTTGAGTTAAGGTAGTAGTTCACATGGGCACTGTGGTAGAGGACAATTGCCTTTGGCTTACTGCGAAGAAACGTGTATTCCTCTGGTGCTGCCCAACTGCAATGCTTTGGTGTTACTTCTGTTCCTCATAGTGTTGTGTTAGGGTTATTTAGTGCTTGTTTGTCTGTCCTTGTTTGTTGTTTCTTGTTTGCCTGTTCCCTGAGTTGCGCTGGAGCTACTTGGTTTCTCAGATGTTGAGAGCTAATTGGGGGGGGGGTAATCTTCCTGGGGCACTTGACCTGTGTGTTGTGGTCTGTGAGTTATTTTTTGCGTATCTCCCCTTTTTCACTTTTCAATATGCTGCTTCATGCTGGCAGCCCTCCCTTGTTTTCCAGTTCACTTTCTGCTCTGGGGTTGCTCATTTTTGATAGGGCATTGCTTGCTTTGTATTACATTGCGTTGAGTTGTCTATGTTGTCTATGTCTGAGGTTGTCTGTCTCCCTCAAGCTTGATTTGTCTATGTTAATCTGAGAACAGTTTCCCCCACCCCAGCCCTTCTCCTGGTATCTCACAGTGGCTTAGTGGAAGCCTCTGGGAACTCACAGGCAGCAAGATGCCTGTCTCAAGAGACCACTCTCTTACCTTAAAGTCTCCTATCACAGATAGGGCTGAATTTTCACTATATTTTCACTATTAAGGCTATATTTTCACTATTAAGAAAAAAAGTCTAATAAATCTAGTAAAATTTTAGAACAGAGAGCTGTCCTGGTTAAAACAATGGATACACTGTCTTCTAGTCAAGGGTTTCTTTTTTTGACTCACTACCCCAATTTGAGCCTCTGTGCCCCCCATAGATGCTGTTAGTTGGGGAAAAAAGTTACTTTACCCTTTATACTGTTTATTCTAATAAGCAATACTTTAAGAATGTTTTTGTTAGAAATAAAATGTATAGGAGCAGCATAAACCCACTAAGAAAAAAATATTCGGATGATTGGCACATTGTTCAATGTGAACCTTGTGACAAATTCATTATACACCTAGCAGTTAAGTTTGGGTGGCTGCCTCAGAACCCCCCTAATATTTTTCCCATGACGTGCCCAAATTACCCATGTTGAGGACCACTGACTGCAGTCCCTCCAGGACACTTGGGAAGTGCCATGTGAGATTGCATGGAGGTTCCATCCTCTCCCAACAAACATAAAAGTCTTGGATAATCCTCACTCCTGGGCATTTATGACCTGTTCCTGTGCCACTCAGATGACAGCTTGTGAGTGTTTTCTCATGTTGCTCTTGCTGTTTAAAACTTCCTGAAGTTATAGCACATGATCAGCGATGGGATTCACAAATTGACAAGGGGAACGCTGGGTGGGACTTAGGCAGGACTTCCTAAGTCCTTAGGTCTTAGGACTTAGGAGGCTCCCACTCGCCGCGGGGGACAGGTGAGGGTCGCGCCAGGTGCCTGGGCAAGCAGCAGTGGGGCGTGCTAACCGGGGGCAGCCCCCCTGAGGCCAGGAAAGCTACGGAACGCTGCGGACGGGCAGCCAATCACGTGGAAGCCCCTCGTTAGTCCCGCCCAGCGTTCCCCTTGTCAATCTGTGAATCCCATCGCTGCATATGATCCCTAGGAGAAGCTTGGTCATGGGGCTTATTTTGTACAAGGAAGAAGGTAAAACAAGCTTTCTAGAGAGAATTGTAGGACAGGCTGAAGGGTCTTTGGCTGGCCTTATTAAATGCAATTCCTGAAGACAGTGAGGAACAAGCAGCCTTCATTTCTACCATTGCTTTCAGCAACACCATGATGCAACGAAAAAGGTGAACTACTGACACAAGGTACATTCATGACTGTATAGCCCAATGATTGGCTACATATTTGAAACTGACAGACCACCCCTTCAAGTGACTAGCATTCTAGCTGGGCATTTCCAATGTGTGCTGACAGTTCTTTCAGTGCAATGAAAGAGCAGAATCTGAGATTAACTTCCTAAACCCTATGGGTCGGGACCCACCAGTGGGTCACAAGCCAATTTCAGGTGGGTCATGAAGCACCTAGAGCAGCTGTATTGACAATATGGGAAGATGGGACACTGGAAAGAGGGAGGGGTGTGTGGTGATTTTGTTTGTGTCAAAGTTGTAAATAGGCTTTTTTTCTTTTTGATTCACTTCGGTATTGGAAAATGGCTGAGAAATAGCCCAACTTACTGCTGCATTCTAAGGAAAGCAGCAGGCTTTGGCATCAGAACGACAGCACTTCTGGCTTTGACATAACTTCCAGTGGGTTCCAGACAGATTGTTTATGTCTAATAAAGGTTTCTGAAATGATTGTCATTCTATAAAATGGGTCCCAGCGCTAAAAGGTTTGAGAACCACTGTCCTAAACCTATTGTGAGTGATTCTGCTGGTGCTGTGGCTGGTGCCAAAACTGTGTATTGACTTGCATACTGTGCACATTTTGGCATGGACGTCATTGAAGGAGAATAAATATAGAACATCACAGTGTTATTAATTTACAGCATCACTTTTCAGAGCATAACTTCACATTAGAGTGCAGCATCAATTAAAGCAAATGTATCTCTGCACCAACTGCTCCCTGAGGACTTTAACACCATTTCTATCCACCAAATATTTCCTGCTCTTTTTTTTTTACTCCTTATGTACTACCATTTAAATTACTTCTGAAACCCTCAGGGAAAATGGAATTAATAGTTGCAGTAGTTGCCATCTATAAATCAAGTACAGACATTGATTTTCAAATAGTGATCATTCTGAAGAATCCTGAAATGCAAAAGGAGGCTGGTAAATAATTTTAAGGATTACAACTCTAGATCAGGCAAAGACCCATCTAAGCCAGTCTATATATATAACTAGCGTTTTGTTACCCGGCGTTGCCCAGGTAACAAAATATCCCAAGCTTCTAGGCGACCCCAGAAATTATGGATTCGACACTAATGTCGGCCATTTTTGAGTATTTTTACATGGCACCCCTTTGCACCCCCACTCCTAGGGGTGCTAGGGGTGTCGTACCCCCCACAGTATTTGTCACCAGACCATAAGGCATACGCGTGCCGAGTCTGGTGCCAATTGGTCCAGGCGTTCCAGGAGGGCATGGTGGATGTTTTGTTTTGCACCCCTTCTCGCCCCCCATGCTGAGGGGGGGCCGAACCCAGACTCCAACGCGTTGGAAGCATTGCCACTCATCTCGGCGACCCCGGAAACTACGGATTCAACGCCAATATCGGCCACTTTTGGCCATTTTCACGTGGGCCCCCCTGCACACCCACACCCCCGGGGGCGCTAGGGGGACCTAACCCCCACAGTGTTTGTCGCCAGGCCGCAAGGCATGCGCGTGCCGAGTTTGGTGCCAATCGCTCCAGGCGTTCCAGCAGGGCATGGCAGACATTTTGTTTTGCACCCCTTCTTGCCCCCCACGCCAAGGGGGGGTCAAACCCAGACTCCAACGGCGTTGGGAGCATCGCCGCTCGACTCGGTAACCCCAGAAACTACGGATTCGACGCCGATTTTGGCCGTTTTCGACCATTTTCACGTGAGGCCCCCTGCGTACCCCCACCCCCGGAGGCGCTAGGGGGGGCCTGACCCCTGCATTGTTTGTCGCCAGGCCGCAAGGCATGCGCGTGCCGAGTTTGGTGCGCGTCGCTCCTGGCGTTGCAGAGCCTATGTGGAACACACACACACACACACTCTTCTTTATATATATAGAAGAACTAGCTTTTATGTACCCGGCTTCGCCCGGGTGTTTATATGTGCCATCCCCGACCCCCAGCTACTCACCAGGCATACAGATGGCCCATTTATATGTCCCATCCCTGCCCCCCCTCACATGTGGGCCCAGGTGTTTATATGTCCCATCCCTGACCCCACCCCCACTCACATGTGTGCCCCGGTGTTGATATGTCCCATCCCTGACCCCACCCCCACTCACATGGGTG
>JAJKFI010000086.1:956425-993397 GCA_029204185.1 Lerista edwardsae
GTTGATATGTCCCATCCCTGACCCCACCCCCACTCACATGTGTCCCTGGGTGTTTATATGTCCCATCCCTGCTGCTGTACTGTTTCTGTTGCTGTAGGTGTAGTAGCCCTCTGTTTCATATCCTGTAGTTGTTTGTGACGCTGCTGTACTGTTTGTGTTGCTCTAGATGTAGCAGCCCTGTCTCTCTTATCGTGTAGTCTTTTGTCACGCTGCTGTACTGTTTCTGTTGCTCTAGATGTAGCAGCTCTGTGACGTAGCGTTGCAAGTTGTTGTTGTTTTTTCCTCAGGTGTTTCCTGTGTACACTGTTGTTTCATCTTTGTAGCCTTTGGTTGCACCTGCCCAATTGCCTTACGTTACACAGTGAAAGTAAACTTTCAGAGAGAGCAACAGCCACAGCACCTTGTGCCAACTGTCCACTGCCAAGCAGGGACCGCCCACATGTCCACAGAACACATTGTATCGGTTTGCCTGCGGGAAACCTGTTTGCTGTTGTTTGTCTTCAACTGTCAAGAGTTCAGTTGCTGCCTGAAGATTCCGCATGTCATTTGCATCTCATCATGACATCACCAGAGCCTCGGAATGTTCGGTTCAGCCCATAGCTGTCCATAGAGAACCACAAATTCGCTTTTACCCGCGCCCGTGGGGGCGCGATCCGTTCCAAAACCGCGCAGCGATGGTTTCGGGGGGCCAAGGCACCCGCGTGCCGAGTTTGGCGCGAATCGGTCCAGGCGTTGCGGAGCCTATGTGGAACAAACATACACACATACATACACACACACATACGCTCTTCTTTATATATATAGATGTATGTATGTATGTATGTATGTATGTATGTATGTATGTTCCGCAAAATTAATATATTTTGGGTTCAGTTATTCTTCCTTCTTTTCCAGACTTTGTTTTAGTTATTGTTTTTTTAGCACCATGGTCCATGTAATGGTGAATCCAGCAGTGGAAAATCCAGTGTGATGCTCCCCTTCCCGTGATGTCCTAAGCACATGCTTATTTTGCTAAATTGTTAATCCAGGGCTGCTTGTAATCTTAAATCACAGCCATGTTAAGACTGTGGAGGAGAACAGGGGGTTCAACCCTATGAATGGGTTACAGCCTCCTTGCTCTGTTACACCAATCCAGTGACTCAAATCTAACTAGCACCTTACTGGGTTGGATGCAAAGAGGGAAGAAACAATCTTGATGCAACTGCTAGAATTGCTGTCTGGTTTGGGGACCCGAAAATTGCTAGGTAGGCACAGTGTGGTTCATCCCATTGGGCTGAAAAAGCTGCCTCCCAGGGCTTCAGCCTGTTGACATTGAGACACCGTGACTCCCAAAAAACCAAGAAGGTGGACAAACTCTAATCAAACTAGAATGATTCGAGCTGGCTGAGCTCCTCGCAGGGTTATCTGCAGCCTGAGAGAGGGGCAGTGGACTTTTATGTGCACATATAGCTAGGATTCTCATTCTCTAGTGAAATATAAATTACAAACTTTTTATCTTAGTGCCAGAATAAATTGTGCCCTTTTGATTTCACAACTGAATGTTTCTCATTATTGTTCAAGACTTTCTATTTCATTTCATTTTGGGATAACATACATTTCTGCTTTGTTTAGTTTAATTAGAGCACTCTTGGATCAAAGAGGAGTCCAGTTTAGTGTCTTAATAGATCTGCTATTTTGATGACATGTTTTCTGTTAAGTGAAAGAAAAGGAGATTTATCTGAAAAATCACTATGTATTGCCTAAATCCAGATTAAGAGGCTTGCATGAATTGCTCGCAACACAATTGTAAGGTTCCTATTGAAACTTAATTAAAAATTTTCAATCCATGCATTTGTGGATTGAAATTCACAATCAGATTGGGCATTCATCTTGTCTAATGAACCAAAGTAGTTTGTTGGTGTCTTTCTGTCTTTCTTTCTTATTAAATCAGTATGCTCAAGTTCTCATCCTTGAAAAACACACAGTGAAGTATGCACATTTTAATCAGCGAATAAGCAGTATAGAGAAAAGTTCAGTCATCCCTTTAAGTTCCCGGGGTTGCAATCCTATTAATACTAAGTGTCCAATCCTATCCAACTTTCCAGCACTGATGCAGTCCCAACATAAGGGAACAAATGTTCCTTTACCTTGAGAATGCTTCCATGACTGCCTCCCCACCTCAGGATGCAATGCACGCTCCATTGGCATTGGAAAGTTGGATGGGATTAGGCCCTTAATTGGGAGTAAACTCTGCTAAATACAGTAAGGTTTGCCTTGAACGTATATGTGTAGGATTAGGTTGTTTGCAAAGTGAATTTTTGAAACACTATAGATGCTAACACTATGCATAGATTCAGCTTAGTGTTTATTCTGAAGGCATGCCAAAGAAGTGGATTGACAATGTACACTTGCAGAACAAGAGGTGCATGAAATGTAAAATAAACCTTTTCATAGTTGGCAGGGGGAGAAGCTGTCCTTCGCAGAGCAAGCAGACCACAGTGTTGATACAGCCATGTGAAATTTTCTTATTTACTGATGAGTTCCAAATTATAGCATGAGGATAACAAGATATGGGAATATCCAATTATCCAAAACCTGATTATTTTATTTTATTTATTAGATTTCTACCCCACCTTTTAGCCCGGAGGCACACAAGGCGGCACTACAATACAAAAACACAATATAAAAGTTAACATCAAAAAGCAATTTAAAAACAATATTAAAACCATACAATAAAACAAAATTAAAACAAAAACAATACAATTTAAAAACAACAAGCCCAGTGGATCATAAAATATAAAAACGTAACAAACCAGCCAGCCAGCCAGCCTGTCAACAGTTAAAAGCTTTTTGGAATAAAAAGGTCTTCAGCCCCCGCCGAAATGTAAACAAAGAGGGAGCAGTTCTCAATTCTAAGGGGAGGGTGTTCCAGAGTTTGAATTATGCAATTCAAAAGGGACTATTCTCATTGCAATAAGATAGGTGTTCTCTTAATTTACATGGCTCCATTCTTGGGTAATTGTCAAGCTTCCTTGCCATTTTCAACGTTTCAAGTGTGTTGTGGCACACTGGTGTGCCATGAATGGTCCTCAGGTGTGCCATGAGAATTTGGGAGAAGGTCATTTAGTAGTAGGGTCATTAGGAGATGCGAGCCTCCCACTGGCAGCACTGTGTGCTTTGTCAATTGTCAAAAAAACTGATGGTGTGCCTTGACCATTTTAGTACCTTACCAGTGTGCTAAGTTTTCTCTGCACTGATGACTATGGTGCTTGGGTCAGTCCACATCGGTATAACCCAATCCTAGCTTCCATTTGGTGGTGATGGCATCTGGCCTAGATGCCTGTAAGAGGGGATTGGATTTCTGGAAGAAAAGTCCATCGTGGGCTATAGGCCATGATGAATCCATCGTGCAACCTCCTTACATTAGTAGTAGGCTACTTCAGAGTACCGGGTACAAGGGAGTAGCAGGAAGCAAGCATCTTGTTGTCCCGTGCCTCCCTGGGGCACTTGGTGGGCCGCTGTGAGATACAGGAAGCTGGACTAGATGGGCCTTTGGCCTGATCCAGCAGGGCTCTTCTTATGTTATTATTTTCTGGCCATGCTACAATGTGACAGAATGTTGGAAATTGGGGTGGAATTTTGGGGAACACATGACCCAATCTATTGGCCTGCTGTGCTGCCAGAACTTGCATTCTGCTGGCACAGTGTGCTTTATGGCAGTCACAAAATGCTATGCACCATACAGCACAGTCCAGCTGCTGCTGCCAACAATGAGGAGCATCAGCAGGAGCCCTATGCTGTATGTTGGCACAGTGAGTGGGCAGAATGGGGTGGTGGCTGGGGTAAGATGGGGGAGTGTTGAGTGCAAGGAGGGGGCAAATATAGATGGGTATCCTATCCCCTTTCCTGGCTTCAATCCACCTACCTAGGTCCACTTGGACTTGTTCCAGCAAAATTGCTGACACAGGTTCAAGTAAACCTATTAGGGCAGCAGATGAACACATGTTCTCTTACTTAGAAGAGCCCTCCAAGACTTCCGTACCTTGCAGGATGCAGGGCACACTCCAGAGGCATGGTTGCATTGTGGGTGGTGGTGGATAGGATTGGCTGTCACTTTTGTATAACAAGATATGAACTGTTTGACTGACTGACTTGCTGGTCTGTTTTTGCATATTTAATACACTTTTACTGTATCACTGTAATGTTGATATTTTAATTGTTGTAAGCTGCCACAAGAGCCTGCAAGTAAGTAGCAGATAGGAGCCTATTTTACATTAAAAATGAAGAATAAGCACTTTTCTCATCCAAAACTCCATTGAAATGAATGAACCATGGATGAGAACATAGCCCAATTCATTTCAGTGAGGCTTTTGTACAGGAACAGTTCCCAGTGGGTTGAATCCATTACCTCTAATAAAAAGTAGCATCTTCAAAGCATCTATTTGGAATATTGACTGATGTAGCCTAATAACTGCACTCAAGGGCATGCAAAGCTGCTTAACTAAGGAAAGTTATGTAATTCTGAAATGCTCATCTCATTATAGTTTTGTGTCGCTTGATGAGCAATGCGAAGGTCATTATCCCATCCCTGTTACTGCAAGTATTTTGTTCTAATATTTCCACAATTTTTTTTGCTGCTTTGAAAAAAGAACAGATTGCTTTTGGGTAGAAGAAGTCACTCTCCCTTTGGTCCAGCATATTTGAAAAGCTGCTTGAAAGCCACCAATATTAACAATTGTACACAAACTATCATTCACATTTCCTCAGGCATCAGTATAAATTACACATTAAGAAGGGACTGATCAGTTTTCAAGGCAACAAAGCACATGTAATTGCGCCTGTGTATTCATGTGATATGGGTGCTTGAATATTTAGAATATACTGTTTTTCAACTACCAAAAAAACCTTCCTACAACTTCTTACATAGCAGAAATAAGATGGTTTCTGTCCCAAAGGAGCTCACAACCTAAGCAGACACCAGCAACAGCCACTGCTACATAAGTAAAAATAGGAACATTTAATGTCTATGCTCAGCACTGCTCTTCCATAGAACAATATTTTGATTAGATAGCTTTCACTTAAACCCCCCCCCCCCCCAATGTTCCTGGAATTGACCAAATTTCCTCCTAGTTTTTCTATACTATAGATCAGATCTACCTGCCTGCCTTACATGCCGTATGGAGGCTGCCAAAAAAGTGTCCATTCAACCTTCCCTGTAATATGTAAAATGTTCTAATGTATTGAACATTTCCCCCCTGGCCCAGTGCCATATAATTGTCTTCTCAAGCAGGGAAATTCAGTGAGGTGATTACCACATCAGGACAAACATGTTCTTAAACATTATGGATGACCAGAACTTGACATAGGGATGTGACACTGAGTTTCTTCCTCCTGTCCAACCATTGTCAATGCTACGGGGCAAGTGTGAGGAAACTCCTGATACAATGACAGGACACCATGAGCTATAAATGATCCTTGTGACAGAAAGGAGGAGATAATTTGATACACTGCTGCTGGTCTGGGCAACATTTACAAGGTGCATGGAACATACAGTAGTTTCACCCAGAGAATCACTGAAATGTGAGTTTCCTGAAATGTGGTGCTGTCATTCAGCGAAAGTGCTGCTGGTTGTTTTTCTGTCTGCTCTGCTGGACGTGGCCTGGCAGCTTACTCCTTCCCACCCGCTTGTGTAATTTCACCTCCGCCTGCTTGCTGTGCTTGCCCATTTGCTTGCTCTGAACCTTCGGATAATTGCATGCTGTTCTCAGAACTCTAAATCAAATCATGGCTCCCATGAAATGAAGTTTTCTGGATGCAAAGAGCTTCTGGCTTCATAAATCAGGGGCTCTTCTTGGACATCGCTCATTCGAGGGAAGTCAACAAAGGTCATTTTCTGCTGCCTCCTCCCAACTGCTTGCAATTATCCTTCCTTATTATCAAAACCATTTGAGAGTGGCTAATCTAATGGGCATCTTTTCCACCCCATGCTCTTTTGTAAAGGGAAGGGCATCGCTTTGATGCCAAGTATGTATGACCCACACCTCCACCCCCACATTGGTCATTCTTCCATCCTATTGTTTATTCATGTAATTTTTTGTAAGCAAGTTTCTTTACTGGAGTACTTTTTTTTGTTGTTCAGTAGCATTGTCAAATAGACCACATTTGCTTCCATTTTACAGATAATGGTTTGCAGTAAGGAGATGGAATGAGGCTAGGACTGATGCGTGCTTGTGGTAGGGATGTACAAGATGCACCTTGATGAAAAGCAATATATTTTCAGGAGATTGCAAAATCTGATACAGTACAGGTCCAACCTTTTTAAACACTGGGTTTTTTTAAAATCCATGGATTAGACTCAATACTGCAGAGTAAGAATAAGGTAAGTCACTGCAGATAAGAACAACCCTGCCAATCCCTGGAGAAGCAGGCCGGGGGAGGGGGAGGGGGACATCCCTTTATAATACCCATTCTGAAAACTGCTTTTCTAGGAGTCAATCTATTAGAACTGCTATTTTTCAGCTTGCTCTGAGAAAAGCAACCCACTCTCTTCACCCTGTCTCACTGAAAAATGTGGACGTGTTTAATCACTTTTTCATTCCATTCTTCAGTGAGCTGAAGCTAAGGGAGGGGGTCACTTTTCTTGAGTCAAGCTTTAAAATAGTAGTTCTAATTGACTGACTGACTGACTGGGTTGTATGTTTTGTTTTACTGGTTTTATTTAACCCGATTTATGGCATCAGTAGGGAGTCTCAGAACTAAACCCCAGCAGATGCTGAGACATGACTATATGTAGTTTATACAACATTGGGCTATTCTGAATTCTTATTTTATGTGTTTAAATCCTAGCATTATTTAGTGCTGTTCTCAAGTTTAAAAGCACAGACTGGGTTTGGCTCCCAATGGAAAGATATGTAGGCCAAATTACTGTTCAGTGTCTATTTGATCTAATAATGACTGCTCCTTGCATTTCTATTCAAAAACTGGCTTCCTATTGTTCATCATAGTTCCCTTTGATTGCTGAGCAACTGGCTATTGCCTCCTTCCAGTACACTCTCTGCAATTGGGCATAATTGCACATCTTCTCCAACAAGTCACCTCCCCCCACCCTTTCTTTGCATGACAGCTGTTTGGAAGTCTGTTGCTCTGTATGAAACACTTATTCACAGGAGCATTTTTTCTGGCCTCTGCGTAATTCCTGAGAGTGTTCCAATATATACTGACGTAACACAAGGTTTGTGTTGTAATTGCGCTATAATATGTTTTTAGCTATTGTACAATTAAAAGCGCAGAAAAAGTCTTCTAGTGCAGTTCTGTGCTTCTTTGTTCAAAAGTAACTCCCACTATACTTAATGAGACTTGCGCCCAGGTAAGTGTGCATAAGATTGCAGCTGAGCAGCCCAATCCTATCACCAGCAAAATAGCTGAGAAAATCCTTGGGGAAAGCAAAGGTTTCCTCAAGATAAGTGAACAAAACTTCCCTTACCCTAATGCTCTACCTGGCACTTTACATGTTCAGAGCTGAATCTCTGATTCTATTTTTCATTTTTAAAAAACGTTGGGAGATTGTTAGTAGTTGCCACTGAACCCAGCTTCTTTGTGATCCTGACTTCACATGGCTGCGGTGATGTGTGTCATTGTCATGTTTTTTTCATGTTGACCAGTGAGATTGCATGGTAATGTTGGCTTCAGATTGGCCAAGGGAGGCAGTCTTGTCAGGACACAAAAGCTGGGACAGTGTTATGTATGCAGGAGGATAGTCAGGGGTTAAACCTGAGCAGGAGGGGTGGAGCTAATCACCCTCCAATCAGGAGCCCTGAGCTATATGAATCCTGAAGACGGTTTAGGCTGTTGCCCTTTGTTCTGTTCTAACCGTTGCCTGTTGCAATAAACATTCAAACTATACCTGTCCTGTTTGAGTTCTACTGCATGGAACCCAATATATAACAGACAGCCTGTAGGGTGAGAGGAAGGGATGGGTGCAGATTGGGGTGGAGGACTGGGGGCCCAATCCTATTCAACTTTCAAGCACCAATGCAATCACAGTGCAGCCCCGAAGGAAGGCAACAAACATTCCCTTTCCTTGAGGAGGCCTCTTTTCCTAACCTTTCTCCACTGGATGTAGTACGCACCCCACTGGCACAGCTGCATTAGTGCTGAAAAGTGGGGTGGGATTGGGCCCTAACAGCCAGAAACCAGTGTAGGTCCAGGAGCTGAGGGCAAATCAAAATGGAAAGCTGGTTCTGGAAGAGTGCTCAGGTGCTTTTGCACCACTGAGTGTTTGGGCAAGAGTGATAAGGTTATACAGAAAGACCCTCCTATGTGGGTCCTAAACCAGAGTATGTGTGTCTGCTTATTCCTCCTCTCAGGTAGGCACAAAGAGAGGGAGGTCTCAGGCATGAAGTGAGCACGTTTTCCCTAGTTTTGGGCCCCAGCTTTGATACAGTGCTGCTTCTGTTTGGGGGTTCCTGGGACAATGCAGGTGAGCCTGGAGTGGGCTTAGATGGGAGGGGTGCCGGTTCCTTGGCTCCTTAAGGAGAGTTTATCAGAGAGGAGGTAGCTCTTCAAAGGCTGATTCATGATTGGTGCCAGGGCCATCCAATGAGCTCTAGCTCCTCCTCCTCCTTTGAAGAATCTTCCTCTGAGCCTGGTCTCACTGGTAAGTCTCCAGAGCAGGACAGCAGTCTGAGCAAGGTACTCTGCTAGCATGTGGGCGTGTTGTATATAAACTGGTTAGTTGGTGTTGGAAAGCATCTATACACATTAGAGCACCTGCAGGGAATATCAGCCAAATGGAACATGACACATTTTTGGTGGCATTCATTGCTGCCTTGATGTTTGGATCTGGCCAGAGAGGAAAAAAAGCTGCAAGTCGGCTATGGAGCGGTGATGGTGCAGCTCCCCACAGCTCTTTCTATATCTGTGCATTTTCTTCATCTTGACATTCCACTGTGATTGCATGATGCAAGGCTGGGGAAGAAGCTGAGAGTGCAATCCTAACCTGGAGTTAGGCTGGCACAGTTAGGCCAGCAAAGTTTGGCTGGCGCAAGGGCCACCTTAAAGTATGTTTGGACCACTCTCCGAGTCAGGGACGATGGCACACGCCTGTGTGCTGGCCTCTCTGACTCCAAGAGGGGTCCAAATATACTTTATGCAGTGGCGTTTCTACAGGGATGGCAAAGCTCTACGTTTTGCAAGAAGCCTTACCTTGCAGTGGAGATTACTCCTCTCCTGCACCGTTTTAGCCAATCTTGGCGTTGCTTACTGGCTACAGCAGCAAGGGAGAGGAGGGATTTACACAACAGGGTAAGGCTTCTTGCAAAACTTAGAGCTTTGCCATCCCTGTAGAAACGCCTCTGACTTTATGGTGTCCCTTGTGCTGATCAAACTTTGCTGGCCTAACTGTGCTGGCCTCTCCAGGTTAGGATTGTGCCCTCAGCTTCCTCTATGACTGCAAAGACTGCACAAAGGCTAACTGATGGAGGACAGAAGGTGTGGGCTGATGGCTGAGCTGCAGCTACTGCTGAAGCTAAGCAGGAGAATCCATGGTCTATTTTTGATTGGGAGATGAAATGCCAGGCTGTGACAAGCTGCAGTACTTGTTGTGGCAGAACAGAGTCACCGTGGAACTGATTAGCCACTGCGGGAATGTGTGAGAAGGCCACACATACATAGGATCTGGAGCATCTGTCCAGGCTTGACTTACGATTGCTTGCTGAAGCTCAATGCCATGCAGCCAGAGGAGAGAACCACACTGTGAAGGCGACATCTAGGACTAAGGAGTCAATGAATCACAGAATGCTGTATATTTGTAAAACCCCAATTGAAAAATGGTGATTTAGACTAGCCTGTCCATGTGGACTACCTTGGGCATTTGCTTAGGCATGGGAAAGGCGGGGTTTAAATTCTTTTAATAATGGAGGAAAGAAAGGGGTGAGGAACAGCAGAGTGTAGGCAAGGAGAGAGCAACTACTGCCTATGATACTACCAATAACTCTAGGGGGTGGGCATTGAAATTGGACTTGACAGAGTATTACACTTTGATGCTGGGGAGTATCAAATTGGGAAGTATAGATTGACCAGATAGAAAATTCCTGAGGTATCCTAGGGGAAGCACAAATTCAGAGCTCACAGGTAAACCACTGCTTGATTATATCACAGTGCAAAGGCAGCCAGCAGGCCTCTGGACGTATCTCTTGTCATAACAGGTTTTGAAACTACCCCACTTCCCTTAGTGCTGCAAAGCCTATTTCTGAACAGCACTTGGCTTGCTGGCTTCGCTCCCCACTCCCCACCTCCCCTGAAGGACCAGGACCTGCACTTGTAGCAGGTGTTTTTTTCACGAAGAACCCTTGGGCATGATGGCTCTAAATCTGTCCTTGACTAATTCTAGCCAGAACAGTCTCTTTCCCTTAGGTTGCAGAGAAGGGGAGGATGGAGACATTCTGATGTGCTTAAAAAGGGGGAATGAGAGTGGAAATGGCTGGCTGCAGACCAAGTTCTCAGTCTGGGCAGCCGCACGTGCCAATGAGCCACTCTTGCTTTAGTCCAATCCAATGGAGACGGGTGCTAAATGGGTCCAGCTGTGACTGTGCCACCATCTGCAGAGCGTGCCATGAGGCTGGGAGCAGAGGAGGGTGAAGTCCTTTCAGCGTAATTAACCTGGAGGAGGATTTGGCACCTTGCTGCCTTGTCTGAAAGGTTTGCTTTCCTGCCACAGCTATACTTTTGGATTTCGTCACTGGTTTGAATTAAACCTGACATCAGGACTGGCACAACTATGCAAGTATTGGGAAAGGGGATCCAAATCCAGCAGAGTCATTTAGCAAAGCACTTTTCCCCTTTGTGTTCCCAACAACCCCCACTAGTTTGCTTTTAACAAAATAATGGAAGCAGATGCAGTGCAAGGATTCCAAACAGAAATATATTACTGAAGGCTGAATCCTATTCGAACACTGTGCCAATATTGCACTAATGCCGGCACAACAGCTGCCATATCCTAAGCTGGTCCTGGTGACTCTACTCTGATGGCAAACAAATGCCGTGCAACAAAGGCCAAATTCAAATTCTATCCTAGCAAAGTGATGTGAACAGTGGCGTATCTAGGGTATTGCAGGGGGGGCAACAGCAATGGGCGCAGCTTGCCAAGGGACTGTCGATTGCCCTCGCCCCCCCATCACAGTGCCCAAGAAAATGCCTGAGCCACGGCAGAGGGAAGCCTTGCCCCCAGCTCGCCAAGCCGGGGAGGCGCGTGGCTTCTCCCAGGTGCAGCTTGCACAAAATTGCCTGATTGGCGGCCAAGGAAAGCTGCCCCTCTGGCTAGAACCAGGGAGGCGTGTGGCTTCTCCAGGCCACCGATTGGGCAAAACATCCTGATTGGCAGCCAGGGGAAGGCGCACCTGCTGAATCAGGCACCCTCGATGGCATGACGTCACAACATCGTGACATCATGATGTTGCATGCCATGGGCGCGGTTTCACCCTGGTACACCTCTGCATGCTAATGTAGCCCTTTCCGGTGTCTATGGAAACTCTCACACCCTGTTCTCTGTGGAGCAATGTTCTGATGGCAGCATGTCATCACCCTGATATTGGTATGTCATCAGTTTGTCATTTCTATGCAGTTGGTGTGTCATCCATGTGATGTGCATGTGTCACTGGTGTTATGTCCAAAAGGCTAGTCACTGCTTCCAATCTGCCCAAACACTGGCAACCAGAGAAGCACAACCAAGGTGAAGCGGAGAGCAGGGACATGCCCAATAAGTGGCCAATGCTGGGTTTGGGGAAACACCCCTTTGCCAGCCACTGAGAATGAACAACACAAACACAGATGCTACCTCAATTATGGGGCAGTGCCCTAAGGACACCACACACCCACACATGGCAAAATACAAGGATATAGCAACATAGCTCCCACCCCACTGGGTGTTATTGAGTGGCATCAACAACAAAGAAGGAAAAGTAAATAACTGTCTGGGACCTTCATTCCAGCCATATAAACATATGCATCCAAGGAATACCTGTTGAGCAGAGGAGAGCATAGGTAGACAGAGACATCTCTGGAGAGGATAGGCATGCAAAACACACACACACACACACACACACACACACACACACACACACTGCAAGAGGCATCACTAGGATTGCCTCACCCTGTACGAGAGCTCATTATATGTCACCCCCATGATGGACCTCCTCCCATACAGAATAAATAACAATATCATATGCATAGCCTTAATGCAGTGGCATCACTAGGGTTGGTGTAACCCCCATTAACTTTTTTAAATTTACATATATAATAGTACAGGTCACCAACAAATTGGTAAACATCAAAAAAACAGTGGCCAAATTGATGACACGCACACAACTGAATAAAAGTTCTCGTATTAGCTCTGTTATATGATAATGAGAGCTGACTCATACTATCCCCTTATTGGTTCCCTTCTCGGTCATAACAACCCCTAATTGGCTCCTGGAACAATCAATCTCATTGGTCAGTTTCGGGTTAATAAAATCCACTTTTTGTTTCATAAGGCAGTTGTGTTTTGCTTTTTGCCTATATTTGGCTATAACCTTTGCTAGAATATAGATATTTCAAAGCAGTTTATTTCATTGCATTCTGCATTAAATTAAGCATCAATTGATGTATAACATGATATTACTCAAAAATACCAAGATTTTCACAACTTTGGCCACACTTGTTACTCCCCCAAGTGTGAATTCCCTGCCATGGGAATTCACAAACCCTAGTGCTTTCACTGCCATGATGGCAAGGGTTTGAGTCCCTGTGGAGGCATCTGCCAGCTGGAAGGAACCTTTTTGCCAGGAACAGTTACTGAAACGACTCAGGCAAAGCAGATGCTGGTTGCTGGGAGCCAGGCAAGATGGTTTGAGCCCAGCTTCAGGGTCTTGCCCTCACCAGCAAAGCACTCACCTTTTGCATCACTGGCAAGAAACTCCCATGGCAGGGACAAAAGAAGAGAGAGAAGCAGGTCTAAAGCCCACACCTACCACTTCATAGCATATAATATGTTGACTCCTTCCACATCTCTCCTTCCATATCACGTCCCAATGCTGTTTTGGCTTCTCCACTGGCAAAGTTGCTTTGGTATCCATCTGAGTGACATCAAAGCTATGCTGGCGTGGCATTTTTTCGTTTTTTACATTATGCCAGCGTTTATGGTACTCCCATTGGCAGGCAGGCATCTACACTGGCGTGGGTATGTTGTGCCTGCATACGTGAAGATACACTGTTATATCTTTGGGATAGGTTTGGGCCTTTGCAGTTCACAAACAGGTACATCTCTGTTGATAGTACAGGTCCTAGAGATGGAACACAGAATCCTAGAGCTATTCCCTTTGCATGGGTGTATGAGATCTCATGGTATGATGGACTCCACTTCCAACTGCCCAGGACTCTTCTGTCATGTCCACTGGTGGGGAATATAAAGGAGATATTAAGTCTGTGGTTCCCAAACCTTTTTCTACTGGCAGCTGTCTTGACCTACAGGACCATTGGCTATGGTTCCCCATTAGGGCCACACTCCTATAATTGTATATGGTGGTGGGTTTTTCGCTAGGCTGCTGTGGCTCCCCTGGCTGGTTTCCGTGATTCCCTGGGGAGCCACAGTTCACAGTTTGGGAACCACTGTCTTAAGGGATGGACATTTTCATGTGAATGGTGGCAGATCTTCAGATCCTAAGCAGTTTGAGGCCTTAAAGCGAAGTCACCACTCTGAATTCTGTTCATAAACAGACAGTCAGTGCAGGCAACATAGCCCAAGTGTGATTTTATGTGCTAGTCAGTAACCAGACAGCAGAGTTTTGCACAAGCTGAAGTTTCTGAAAGCCACCCCACATAGAGCACATTGTAGTGAGCCAAACAAGAATGTAATGAATGCAAGGAAAATCATGGTCAGATCTGATTGGCCCAGGAAATAACACACCTTGCATCCTAGTCTGAACTGCACTGCAGGCCACAGTCAACAGCTGGACCAAGATATATTCCCATGGGTCATGTGGGTCCAGAAGTACTCCCTTGCTGCAAACCCACTGTTTCCAGGGGGATGCAACCCCTTCCAGGATAGGCTGACAATCCATAACCTGGAGTACTGATTTTCTAAGCAATAGCACCTGATGTTATTAGATGCCTCTGCTTGGTATTAGGGTCACAATGGACCTGCAATGGTCCTGAAACTCTTATCTCTTACTATAATAGTGATTGCTGGGTTTTGGAAAAATCTAGTAGCACCAACTATAATGGACTGGGGGGGGGGGGAGCGGAAACCCTAAGGAATTAATTAAACTGTTTTATGAGAATGTATGCATGTATACTCAAGTCCCATTGAGTTCAGTGGGATGTCCTTCTAGGTGAGCACGTATAAGATTGCAACCTTAGAGTTAACCAACTGATTGAGTGGTGGTCTTCATTAATTATGTTCTGCCATAATGATTAGCAAAGTTATCAAACAATCACTAGTATTTATATACCGCTTTGCAACACAAAGTTCACAAAGCGGTTTACAGGCAAATAATAACATTAAAGTTAAATGGCTCCCTGTCCCAAAAGGGCTCACAATCTAAAAGAATGGAGAACACCACCAGCAACAGCCACGAGAAAGAGACTGTGCTGGGGTGCAGAGGGACAATTGCTCTCCCCCTGCTAAATATAAGAGGGCACCACTTGAAAAAGTGCCTCTTGCCCAGTTAGCAGGGGTTATGTGAAGTTGTTTGTATCATTATCTTAATTGTGATCTTTTAAATTGCTTGCTTATAACTGTACATGTATCTCAGGAAGTAATAACTGTAATTTACAACAGAACAATAGCATCGTTGCCTTGCCTGGACTTAGTTTCAATTTGTTCACTGTCATCTAGCCCATTACTAACTCCAGAAAGTGATTCAGGACCTCCGCAGCCTCTCTGTCATCTGAATTGACATATGGATCTGGATGCCATTCACATATTAAAAGCACCCTACCCATATCCTCTGCCAACCGTCCCTAGCAGTTTTATACTAATGTTAAACAACATGGGGACAACTGAACTGAACCAGCAGGATTCCCAAGGCTAATAGTGCACAGGTCATGCTGGTGTCCCCTAATATCACCCACTGGAGTGAAAGCTTCAAGAAAGGTCAGAGCCATTGCAAAGAGTGCTGCCCATGTTCCATACCTGCAGGGCAATTGGGAAAGATGCTATGGTCAATGATATCAAACACCTCTGAGAGGTCCAGCAGAACCAGCAGGGACACATTCCCTCTTTCCAGTTCCCATTGTAGGATCTCGACTAGGCTGACTAAGGCTGTTTCTATTCTAAACTGTGCTTGAAAGCAAGACTGAAACGAGTCCAGACAATTACTCCAGCACATTGCCAAAAAATGGGAGGTAGAAACCGGCCAGTAATTATCAAATATGGTGAGAATAAGAGAGGGTCTCTTCAGAAAAGGGCAGGCCACTGCCACTTTAAGACAGGGGAGCACCAAAGGGGATGAGCCTCACCAGCCATTTAACCAGTTCCCTGCCCTCCCCAGGAGGATAGCCAAGAAGGGCAGGGATACAGTGTGCACCTAGCTAGCCTCATGGTTCCAAAAATCCTATCCAATTCCATCCTTAGGCTGTATGACTTGAAAGGAACCCATAACAAAGCGAGTAGACTCGAAGAGTGCATCAAATGGATCTTAAATGTAGAATGGCACTCATGTCAGGACCCACTGGAAGTGACGTCATTAACCTGGAAGTTATGTCATAGCTGGAAGTGCCATCATCAAGCAGGAAGTGCTGTCATTGTAACGTAATAAAATGACACTCTTGATATGCAAATTGGCATTCTTGGACTGCAGCAATATTAGGAACAAATATGTAAAAGCACTGAACTACAAAAAATTTTTTAAAACCCTCACTTGAAAATTCAAACTGTTTTTTTTTTAATTTTTGAAGAATTTATACCCCGCCTTTCCCATGCCAAAGCAAATGCCCAAGGTGGCTTACATGGGCAGGCTAGTCTACACCACCATTTTTCAATGGGGTTTTTACAAATATACAGTATTCTGCGATTCACCGAATCCTCAGTCCCAGATGTAGCCTTCACAGTGTGGTTCTCTCCTCTGGCCGTGTGACAGCGAGCTTCAGCAGGTGATCATAAGTCTGGCCTGGACAGGTGCTCAAGGTTGAACTCCATTGTTCTTGCCAGCTGATTTTCTCACAACATTCCCGCACTGGCTAATCAGCTCCACCGTGACTCCGTTCTGCCACAACAGGTAATGCAGCTTCTCAGAGCCTGGCATTCTGTCTCCCATCCAAAAATAGAGTACAGATTCTCCTGTTTAGCTTCAGGCAGTACCAGCAGCTCAACCATCAGTCCACATCTCCTGCTCCTCCTGTTAACACTCAAAAAGTATTATAACAAGATTAAGGTCTGCAGTGTCCAAGATGGCCCAGGTTTCCGTGCAACCCACCTGACATCAGGTCATGACCCACCAAGTGGGTCCTTACCCACAGTTTGAATAACATTGGTTTAGCAAATTGTTGGGAAAAGTTGCTTCTGGGATATATTAAGGACTTCTGCTTTAGCACTATGCTACTCGGCCAGCTCTGTCTGGTATAGTAATCATGCAAAAACAGGCGGATGTGGCACTAAATGAAATAACAAGACTGGTCACAGGATGCCTAAAACCGACTCCAATACAAAAGGTGCATTACCTAGCTGGCCTTTCCCCTCCCAAATTTTGTGGGGAGAGCACAGCACAGGGTTAAAGTGACATTCCTAAAAACACACCCACTGTATGGCCATCAACTCCCACCATTAAGATTGAGCTCACGGAATAGCTTCCTTAGGACTGCCCCCCCCAATAACCAGTTGCCACAGACTGCTTTGGAACTATGGAAAGTGAGCAAGGAGCTGCCAAGTGAATGAGCACAAACATATGTATACCCGCCACCAGGCCAAGAACAACCATGGCCTGTATGGAAATCCTTAAATCGACTGTGTGCTGGGGTAGGAAGATCTAAGGACAATCTAAGGAAATGGGGTTTCCCCATAAAAGACATGCTATGTGAATGTGGAGAAGAACAAACCATCTCACATATGCTACAGTGCACACGGTGCCTCGCTACACACACAATGGAAGATCTTATGATGGCAAGGGAGAACGCTGTTGAAGTGGCCCAGTATTGGGCAAATGATATCTAGTTTTAACCTTGTATTTTAGTCTAAAAATATATTTTGATGTGTGTGTGTATAAAATTATATTAATGTAGGTGCTTCTGATACAAATAAAGAAAGAAAGCAAATTGGTCACCGTTGTTCACTAAGATATCCACACCTTTCTGCAGGTCCAAACGTAAAAGACTCTGCACCATTCGGAAAAGCTTCCCTGGACAACTGTCTGCCAAACTAATGCTGGCAGAAAAGGACACTTCTCTCACACAGAATAGCCCTGAAAAGGAGCTCTAGCCTACATGCTGTCATTTGTGTTGTGGGCTTTTCTCCATGCTTGTTCAGGATCTCTCCCCAGTGGTTTCACTGCCTGCAGCCCCTCAGGCACTAAAGGTGCTGTGATTTGGCTGTCTGGCTGGGAAAATGCACATGGACACAACTGTATCTACACCCCTTTTCAACTCCTCATCCCTGAGGACCTGTGTCACACCAACACTCATGCCAGGAAAATCAGGAATTCATCTGGATCCGTAAGCCTCAGGTGGTGGGCTTTTCCAATAGAATTTCCCCTCTATAATTCTGAAGGAAATGAGTCAGGATAATCCTAAACCTAACTAGGACTGCAGGGATCCCTTGCAAGCAGCAAGGCCCAGATACTTTGCCCCCTGTACCCCTCTCATGAGCCCTGCATGCAGAATAATGCCCCCCAGTGTCACTGCTGTTTCATGATCCATACTCTTATGGTGCAGTCCTATGTATGTCTACTCAAAGTAAGCCCCAGTGAGTTTAATGGTACTTACTTCCTCGTAAATGTGCATAGGGTCACAGCCTGGGGGCTCAATTCTATCCAACTTTCTAGGACTGATACAGCCATGCCAATGGGGCACACACGGCATCCTGCAGTGGAAGGGGGGCTCATGGAGGTCTCCGCAATGTCAGGGAATGTCTGTTCCCTTTCCTCGAGGCTGCATTGTGGCTACCTCGGCCCTGGAAAGTTGGGTAGGATTGGCCCCTAATCTCCTAGATTGACAGTAATAAAACTCACAGAGCTGAGGTTGTATTCACTGTTGGTTGGGAAGACATAGTGCTGTTTCCACATCTCTTCCCATTGTATCACTGACAATAAGGAAAGGGAGATGGGGGTCTCAGTTTCAGAGGTCAGGACTGTTAGTGGGTCCACCAACCCTGTAAAAGAGTTGGAAATGGAAAAGAGAAGGACTTTGCTTATATTAGAACTTCTTCTGCAGCCAGACATGCGGGTCACCTCCTCGACAGAAAGGGAGGATAAGAATAGAACTGTCTTGTGATACCTGGGCTCTGGTTTCTTGAAGGAAGCGTCCTCTAGTACACTGGGAGCTAATTTTGGGACATACTTTGGAAGAGAGATGGGGACTTGAGTTGCCATGACAACCAAAGTGGGAGGGGGCATCCCAAACGCTCCTCTTTCTGTCAGTTCCAATATTGCTGATTGAAGCAGGAGAATGGGTAAAATGAAAGAATGGTTTGAGGTCACAGACTACCTGTGGTGCAGAGGAAAATTGTTTTTAATCAGTAATATAGATATGTCCCAAGGACAATATATTTATTTGCTGGGCTAGATTTTTCACACAATGGCCAGGGTCAGATATTATGCTAAGCCATGATTAAACCACTTTAAAACAAACCGTGATTTACCATTTTATCTGAAACTGACAAATTGTAGTTTGTTTTAATCACTGTTTGTAAACAAACCAGGCAGGCTATTTATTTATTTGTCTCCTTGACTATCACTATTTCCTTAAATGTCAGTGATAGCTGAGGCTTCCATTATTGGCTAAGAACAATGGAAGGAATTGTTTCTTATGAAATGATTGGGCAGAATACTGTCTGCACACTTCGCCACATGTAGAAGCAGAGAAAAGGACTTCTTGCTGTGTGTTTCTTTCTTCATTTTAAATGAAATCTGTTAATCCAGATCAGCTAAGGGGCCAAATAGCCAGCAGGTGTCACAGTCAGTATCTGGGCAAAAAACTGGCCAACCTGACTGAATGGTACCTCCAGGAAAGAAGTAAATTTTGTTCACATTGGGAGCAATGTTTTCTTTGACCATGTTACGGAAATGCAAATTGCTTACTGCTCCCAGAGAACATTGCAAGTGGTTCTCAGTGGTTCTCAGCTTAGATCCCAGAATTAAAACATGCATAAAACAGATGAGATGCTTTTGAGAACTGGCTTAGAGTCCTTACAGTCAACACTGTGCCTTTACACAGGGTCCTCAAAACAGAGCTTTCTCTATATCTACATTCTACATCCACTTTTACTGACATCTGGGAAAAGTAAAATGTTCTTCCTTTGGTCTAGATTTGAAGAAATGGTTGAATTGTTTCTAGCTATATTGCTAGGTGTTGTTGAGGTATTATTTTGCTTTCAATGTAATTTGTTGATGGGTAGCACCATCCTAACCCTTCTTCGGGCCAGCGCATGCTGTAAGGCCATGTTTGTGCCAGCCTTCCTGTGCCTCTCAGGGGCTGTTGTCCCCCCCCTTTTTTTAAGTGGAGAAGGAGGAGGCAGGTGGGGGGAAGGTTTCAACTGTGGCTGCAATCGCAGCCACTGTAGGAGCTTTTCTCTGCCTGCTCGCCTCTCCTCCTCGGGGAGGGGGGAAGGCGGAGAAAGTACAGTAGCCCCTGAGAGGTGCAGGAAGAGGCGCAATTGCAGCCACCATCAGAGCTTTTCCTCATTGCCCACCCCTCCTTCTCCACTTTTTTTTAAAGCAGAAGAGGAGGGGCGGGCAGGGAAAAATGGCCAACCCTCAGAGAGGCAGGGAAAGACCTTTCACTCCAAGGGTGAAAGGAGAACAACCTGGGGGAGCGCAACCTCAGGGAGCCAAGCGGGGACTTGGAGCAATTTTCATGTCCCCAGTTTTGCGTCCAAGGCATTTGTCCCCCTTGCCCCCCACTGTTTTTCAGGACATACATTATACTCAGTGTGGTCATTTAGCCATCCTGTAACTTAAAATCTTACTGTAAGCTTTTAAGTTGTACAAGGGTGTTCGGATACCGTAAATATATCACGTTACAAAACTGCTAACATAAAAAAGCCCAGTAAATACACACCCACCAATCCACCAAAGGAGACCAACGTCTGGAAGCACAATTCCTTGCATGCCTTCAGTGTGCAGCTGGGCATGCTTCCCTTTCACTTAGCAATGCTCATCTGTGACTGCGTTTGATTTTCAGCTTCTAATGCTAAAAGTTCTGTTTGTTTTTCAGTTTCTTGCATGCTTGCAAGCTCAGAGCTAGAAAAGATGGCTGCCTCCATGCATTTATTTGTACTGCAGGAACACGGCAGCTCCATGCATTTGACTCCTGTATATCTGGACACCATTTTGTTGTTTCTTAAATGAACCACGCTAGAAGCATGCTAGTCACACTCTAGATACACCGTGTCCTCCTATTTCCCATCTGAAAAACACACAGCCTGTGCCTCACTGAATTTAGCTGGATGTGTCTTTTTGTTGCAGATAAGAATGTAACATCCTTATCCAGGGCTGCTGAGGATAACTTGTTGCACAAAAACAAGAGCTGAATCTGGGCCAAACCACAAAGATGCTACGCCCAACCTATAATTCAGTGGCACAAGATGGAGTGACAGCCACTACCTTAGGGACAAACCATTCATGATGTATAAGTTGTCTGATCGCCTCTTTTTATAACAGCAGCTGTGTGGGGTAGAAGTTATCAAGGCTATTCTGCAGAATTAGGGGAAATTAACTCTTCCCCCCATACATATATTCCATGACACAAATGTCCTCTGCAAGATATGATTATACGTCAATATGTCCCTCTCTGTGGCTAATAGCAGCTCCAGGGGAGAAACATGATCGGTGCAGGGAGAAAGGGTTAAGCCACTTACCCCTCTCCATGGCCCTGAGCCAAATTTCTCTCTCTCTCTCTCTCTCTCTCTCACACACACACACACACACACACAGAGAGAGAGAGAGACAGAGACAGAGACAGAGACAGAGACATAAAAAGATATTGGGAAATCCAATCATTGATTCTCCACGTTTGAACCATCAATGTTTTCAAAAAGGATTTGACAAACTCATGTATTCAACAGCAGTGAGCCATGACGGTTAAATGGAGCCTCCAGTTGCAGAGGCAGTATGAGCAGTTGATTCCAGAGGCTAAGGAAAGGACGGTCATCATCCTCTCATCATGCAGAGCCATCTATTGGAAACAGAATGCTAGATTAGTGGCCCAGTCCTACAACAGCTACTGCTGGTGGGATAAGCATGTGCACTGTAGCAAATGTGTCATGGCTTAAGGCACGTTGCAGCAGCTAGGAAGTTGGTGGCACTGGTGGAAAGGCCTGCATTGGCCTGCCAGCACCAATCAAAGGCCTGTGCCTGCCTGAAGGCACATAGGCTCTGTGCAGGAGGAGGGAAAGGAGGGGGCAGATCAAGCCCAGGATGGTGGAAGGTTTGGTGGCAGAGACCTCCACTCTCTCTCTCTTCAGGCCTGCACCACCAACATGTAGCTTTTCGGACTTGCGCCAGCCATTTTGCTATAGCCCCTAGAGCAGGGATGGCGAACCTATGACACGTGTGTAAAAGGTGACACGCCATAACATTTGGGGTGACACACCAGCATTCACAAAAACTAACAAAAACTGATCTTTTTCTTCTCATTTTTCATTTTTGTAATTATTTGATATTTATATAATATATAGTACCATAAATTTGGACTGTATTTTTTGTTTAAATAAGTGAATATAAAGGATAATTCCTCTTTGGTTTGGGAGGGGAGGTGACACTCCAACAGAGTCAATTTAATCATTTTCCAAAGTTTTGACTCCAAGCCCAAAAGATTTGTCATCACTGCCCTAGAGGCTACTGGGGCAATGGGACAAAAGTCAGCAGCTTCTATTCCTGTGTTGGACACAGCAGCAGTGATTGTTTTGGCTCCTCTGCATCACAGTGCAGAACATTAGTTAGGATTGGGCTGTTGATGGATATTTGGTGTGATTCAGCAAGACCTCTTACATGCACAGTTCAGTTATTGTTACACCTCCGTCAATAGGAATTGCAGCTATGATTTTTTTTTAAATGTTGTTATTGAGAGCATCCATTGCAGCTTGGCTTGAAGTAGTAGAGATTCCAATCCATACCCTACAAATTTCAGAATGTGCTCCCTATTTAATGAATGAAGATTAGGGGTACTTTATAATTTATCTCATCTGACTTGCTATTTGGCTCAATCAGTTTCACCAGTTACTGGTGAAATGGCAAAAAGAGGTTTTAATTGTACCCAACTGAAAAGAAATCAAGCAATGCCTGCAGCCCCATCAACTCATGAGCATGCCGCTAAGGGAGCTATGACTTGACGTGAGCGAAAGGCTGTTAATTAAATATGACTGCATCAGCCAGGGCCAATTTTTCAGTACTGAGGAATAAATGAAGCTGACTTGTACTGTGTAGGACTGTGTCAATGTACATACGTAAGCAGTTATTTTTGCTTCCCTCCCCCGTTACCTTTAGTTTAGCCTGAATACATGCCAACCTCGTCCCTAAAACTGCTGAAGGTTTCAAAATCTATTTCCTTGATTACAAAATAACTTGTGAGTTATTTTTCATTTTCCTGTACACACCCCATTTAAAAAAATGGAAGATGTGCAAGAGCATGGGCGCGTCTTCCTGCTAGAGACTCATAAGCATGAGGTCTTCCTGTGTGTGATGGGAGCATTAGGGTACTCTGACATAGAGCAACTTGATTTGAAAATTTAGGACACAATCCACTGGGAGGTTCTTTTGTTCAAGCCCTATTGAAATAAATGGGAGCTGTGCAAGATTTCTGAAAAGAACAGCAACAATTCTACTAAAAAGTCAATAAAATTGTTTGGACTGGGCATAAAGTGGGATATGTTGCTCATTACCACTGGTGTCAGTGGCACTAGCCAATAGGTGCCTGTTACTCTTGTGCAAGAACTTTCCGTACAATCTAAAATGCAATACATATTCCAATTGTGAATAATCTTATTTAGTTTTGAGTGCTGTGCAATAAGAATCACTACTGCAAACCTAACCATCAGTTGATTATCCTTCTCATTGCTTTCAAAGTCAGAAAATTCTTGCATTTGGTGCCGTCAAAAAGAGAAAGGAAATTCTTGCTCATCTTCCTAACTACAGAGAAGTTTCAATGTAGGTGAATTCAGGTTTCTTTAACCAAAAGTTAACCAAATACTGAAAGAAGAAAGATTTGCAACCTCTCCTCCTTCTTACTGAAGGACTGAAACAATTTAGTTTGTGAAATTTTGGTGAAAAGAGCTGTATAAATATTATTAATAATAATACTAATGTACTTCTCATCCCCCGTCCCATGATCCTGTCAAGAGGAGCTATCAGTAACTAACTATCTTCAAGTCGGTCTATGCCTAAGTCAGAGTAGTATTTGCCACCCTGAGGGATGTGACAGTTTCTGGAATGTCAGACATGCTGGAACTCTGGATAGAATGGATGACAGAATGGGAAAGAGAATCATAGAATCATAGAATTGGAAGAGACCTACAAGGTCATCTAGTCCAACCACCTGTCTGTAGCGGGAAATCCTCCTAGAGCATCTCCAGCAAGTGCCTGTCAAGCCTCTGCTTGAAGGTCTGCAGTGAGAGAGAATCTACCACCTCCCTTGGCAATCTATTCCACTGTCGAACCGCCCTTATCATCAAGAAATTCTTCCTGATGTCCAACCGGAATATCCTCTCTTGCAGTTTGTACCCATTGGACCTAGTTCTACTATCAAAGGCAGATGAGAACAGATTTGTACCTCCTTTCTTATGTCAGCCCTTCAGATATTTGAAGAGTGCTATCATATCCCCTCTCAGTCTTCTCTTTTCCAAGCTAAACACACGCAGTTCCCTCAACATTTCCTCATAGGACTCGTTTTCCAGCCCCCTGATCATCTTCGTTGCTCGTCTCTGAACCTGCTCCAATTTGGCTTCATCTTTCTTGAACTGAGGTGCCCAGAATTGAACACAGTACTCCAGGTGAGGTCGCACCAACGCGGAGTAAAGTGGAACCACAACTTCTTGCAACTTGGAAGCTATGGTTCTATTAATGCAGACTAAAATTGCATTAGGCTTCTTTGCAGCTGTATCAAACTTTTGACTCATGTTCATCTTGTGATCCACTGCAACTCCAAGAACCCTCTCACAGGTTGTGCTGCCAAGCCAGGTTTCCCCCATTTTATACCTGTGTCTTTGGTTATTTTTGCCCAAGTGTAGAATTTTGCATTTTTCCCTGTTGAACTTCATCTCTTCTTTTCAGCCCAGTATTCCATTTTGTCAAGGTCTTCCTGAAGGCTTTTACTATCTTCTATTGTGTTTGCTACTCCTTTCAGTTCTGTGTCATCTGCAAATTTGATGAGGTCCCCTTGGACTTCATCCAAGTCATTGATGAAGATGTTAAAGAGAACTGGGCACAAGACAGAGCCCTGGGGCACTCCACTTGAAACTGTCGTCCAGGTCGAGGCAAAGCCATTGACAATCACTCTTTGTGTATATTTATACAATATCCAACCCCAGTTGTGGATCCACCTAACAATGATTTCATTCAGCCCATATTTTTCCAACTCTCTGATTAAGATGTCATGTGGAACCTTGTCAGATGCTTTACTGAAGTCAAGATAAATCACATCCACAGCATTCCCACCATCCAGTGCACCATCCAGTGCATCCCATCAATCTGTGCAAGCAGGGAAAAACAGACTTTAAATGATCAGCCTCTGCCTGCCCTTTGGCTGGTTTGATGGTTTCAGTGTTTTGCAGAGATGGCAACTCAAGCCAGATGACTTGAGGCAGAGTCACAAAAATGCACGATTTTTGCTGACTCGTGTTCACTCAAGTCACCTGTGCCAGTGGCTCTGTCATTGACGTGAGACTCGGGCAACTGACTCAAATTTGAGTCAGCAATCTTGGGAACTCCAGTCAGCAGGTCAGGGCATGCTTCATTACTTTGTTGTGCTGCTTCTGTGTCTCGCAATAGACCTCATGTGGCAATCCAAAAGGTGCCACATAGATGTCGTAAGTAATGGTAGGTTCCCCTTCCAGCCAGAATGCGTCACAGCCAGGAGTGTGGGAGTGAGGAGAGAAGGAGAGTTAAGAAATTTGAAAATATGTCTGTTTTAGTTTTAGAGAGCTAGCTGCATTGAGCACAAGATGTGGGGAGGAGGAACATGAGAAATGGGGCAGGAGTGGCTTCTCTTGTCCATTCTGAAAGGTCAGATGATCAACTGGATGAAAAAGGCTGGTGGCATCTGGTCTGGTTTTTGGCTCTGGCCAAGGGAGGGGAGAGAAGGAGGAGCCTAAGGGATGGGGCAGGTGTTTTGGCCATTGGAGAACATTGGTTAGCCCACGGAAAGGGGGGTGAGAAAGAGGCTCGGGGAAAGGCTGAGGAGGTGAGGTTCATAGAGCCATTGAAAAAGTGGCACGCAGACCTTCCTGCGTCATTCCAGCACATTTTTTCCCACACTGCCCTCTGGGAGAATGCTGAGGGAAGGTCTTCGATGCATCTTGTCCCAGCTTCAGGGGGCAGTTGTGCCAAAGCTGTGATGTTCATCCTAGCAGCATCCCACCCTCAGAAGTGATGTCAAAAAAGACTTGTGAATTTCTGCTACTCAGATCTGTGACTGGGTAGTTAATCTGTGGAACTCTTTGCCACAGGAGGTGGTGGCGGCATCTGGTCTAGATGCCTTTAAGAGGGAACTGGATGGATTTCTGGAAGAAAAGTCCATCATGGGCTATAGGCAATGATGGGTTGTAACCTCCTTACATTAGTAGTAGGCTACTTCATGGTACTGGGTGCAAGGGAGTGGCAACAAGATGCAAGCATCTTGTTGTCTCATGCCTCCCTGGGGCACCTGTGGGGCCACTATGAGATACAGGAAGCTGGACTAGATGGGCCTTTGGCCTGATCCAGCAGGGTTCTTCTTATGTTAAATCATCATGAGCTAGGACTTGTGTATCTTTTTTGAAATGGTCAGGAGAAGGAGAAGCCGATCCACCACAATTGTAAATGAAGATAAGATAGTTTTATTATTTTTAATAGTATTGATTTTATTTATGTGTACTTATTATGCCAACAAAGGTATGATGATGATGAGTTGGGGGGGGGCAGAAACTCGCGACTCGACTCAAACTCAAGCCCTGTGAGTCGTTCCCAATTCTGGCATTTTATATTTGCATCAACTGCAATGAATGTATACCCTGGACAACCTGCACCACCAACCATCTCCATCTGCCCCTCATAAAGACAGCATATTGATCAGCCAGCCTATGTGCAAACATCTAGGCAGGTGTAGTACAAAAACAACAAGAGGATTAAACCTCTGTCAAGCAGAAGTGCATTTGCATGCATGTGCTTTATAACTGTGTGTAACTCTAGTGGAAATACTCTATAAGGCAATTTGAAAACAGGCAGTTTTAGATCCTGTGATAAAATAAATATCAGGCATCTAATTGTGCTTTGTTTTTACCCTTTTAGGAGAGGACTAACCTACCTGTGACCATGTGGAGCGTTTGGCATCAGTCTGCACCTCTCAGGCTCATGTGACAGAAGTGCCATTTTGGACAGTTTCTAAGTACTTGATTCTTATTTTATTTCTGCCTAGTCTAGAATAATCTCTCATATCTGTACAGTTACTTACCAAGTTTCCTTCATGCTGAACACTTAAGCGGGAAGTATTTTAAGTTACCTCTTAAATACGTTGTTGGGTTTCCCCCACCCATTTTGTACCTGGGGAATAAAGTTTCTAAAAGGCCTAAGGAAAATTAGGAGTTGAGCATAACAGTTTAGGCAGTGTGTGGCTACTGAATTTCTGCAGGACTTCAGAAAAAGCAGAGGATGTGGTATGGACACGTTGCATGCAGAAATTGCTAAAAGGGTCAAATACAGTATGACAAGGTGAGAATTCCCATATGCATAAATAAAGGCCTGTGTACCAGATTTTTTTTTCATTGTCATGTGATGGATGGATGAGAACATAAAAAAGCCTTGCTGAATAAGGCCAAGGCCCATCTAGTCCAGCTTCCTGTATCTCACAGTTACCCACCAGATGCTTCAGGGAGCACGCAAGACAACCAGATACTTGCATCTTGCAGCTACTGCCCTGCATCTGGCATTCTAAGGTAGCCTATTACCCTTGCACCACCCCCAAGGAAGACACCAGACTGAGGTTGGGGTTTCACTTTTATTAAATACAAGTGTAAATCATGAAACAAGAGTAAATCATTAAACTGAACAACTGTCCCTCTTTCCCCAGTCTGGCAAAAAAAAAAAACTGCCATCCATGGCCAATTCGGATGACAGAAAAAAATTCCTACCTGGCCCTCATGATGGAGGGATGGTTTTGTTTTTTTTATTGCTCTTTTTGTCCAAACTGATGTGATTTGCTATGCAGAGCAATGGAGGGGCTTCCCTCTGTCTACCTTCTCATGTTGTTTATGTGAATTACCAGCTGCTTCCTTTACTTCTTCTCGTAGCACTTCTGGGGAAAGGGCAGAGGCTAAAGTTGATACCACCCAAGTACGAGCAAAAACCTGAGCAAGTTGAAGATTTAAGACAGGGATGCTCCAAAAACAGGCTCTCTTCCAGTGGTGTCATCCAAATGATTTAGGAACAGGTACTCACTTTTGATTGGCACTTGTCGGGGTCCGCCCACCGGAAGTGATGTCATAAGCCGGAAGTGATGTCATGATTGTTGCCATGGATGTGATCATGTTTGTAATAACTTTAGCTTGTGGTTAGTGTTGATTTAACTTCTATTGCTTTGCTTTCTAGAGATGTGTATATACATATTTGGCTTCAACTGTTCCCTGGTTAAATAGCAGGGGCCAGCTTTGAGTAGGCGGGGCCAGCTCAACTTCTAGGAACCGGTACTCGCGTAGTGGTGCGTAGTGGGTGTATGACATCACTGCTCTCTTCTCTTACTGGCAAAGTCTCATCTCAATATTCCCCCCCCCAATCTTGTTCCTAGAAAATTTTGCCAGCTCTTAGGTTTTGCAAACCTTTTGGTATCCCTGTCTTTGTGTATGAATGAGTCTTCAAACCCACACCACAATGGATGTGTATGAATGAGTCTTCAAACCCACACCACGATTTGTTCTTGCACAAATCTGAAATAAGCAATTGATTTGGTGCCAAGGGAGGCTCAAAACTTACAGCTAATGCAGTAATCCAGTGGTTCCCAAACTGGGGGTCAGAAGCCAATTTCAGGTGGGTCATGAAGCACCTAGAGCAGCCATATTGAAAATATGGGAAGATGGGACACTGGAAAGGTGTTCTTTTTGGTTGTGTCAAGGATGTGAATAGGCCTTTTTTCTTACTGATTCACTTTGCTATTGGAAAAATACTGAGAAATAACACAATTTATTGCTGCATTTGAGGAATGCAGAAGGCTCTGGTGTCACAATGACGGCACTTCCAGCCATGACATCACTTCCAAGGGGTCCCAGACAGATTGTCAGTCTAAAAGTTGTTCCAGTGCTAAAATGTTTGAGAACCACTGCAGTAATCAGTTCAACATGTGGTGTTAATAATGCTCAAGATCTATGTCCAGGATCTGGTCTGGAGCCCAGCTCACCAGGCATGCATGGGACAGCCAGGATCCCAGCTAGCAGGCTTTCCCATGGGGACCACAGCAGCAGCCTGGGGACTCCCTGCCCCTTTGGCAGGTCAGGCCAGGAGAAGCAGACTGCAGCCCGGACAGGCAGCCCACCCCTTCCCCCTCTATCGCAGTCAGGCTGGTCCTGTTGTGACTGAGGGAGAAGTCTGCCTGGCCTGTGGATGCCAGGAACAGGGGAGGGGAGGCCCTTCTCTGCAGAGAAGGCAGAGTGGTAAGTGCTGGCAGGATCAGGGACCTGGAGGGTTGTCAGCCTGGGCTTATACAGCCTGGCTGGGAGGAAGAGGTGGAGCAAGAGGGTGGGGCAACTCTAGATAGCCTCAGGCAGGTGGTGATGAGGGCAGGCTGGAGGAGGCTGGCTAGCAGGCAGGCAGGATGCTGGCCAGCCAGTGAACCCAAGCAAGGCTGCTGGAAGGGAGGAGGCCCAGAGGGTGAAGGAACCCCCTGACCTACAGTATCTCTGAGGCCGCTGGATCCCTCAACAGACTGGAAGGTTTGAGGGAGCCTAGACACACTTGGGGTCTGCTCCAGTTGCTACCTCTTGCAATGCCCTGATGTCAGCTACTGTGGCCAGACAGCACCGACACGCTACAAAAAACAAAGTCTTTAATAATTGCCTCTTATATTGCTAAGACTACATGTAATGCGGCCCCTTCTTGATTCCCAGATTATGAAGAGGGCTCTCCATCCCTTTCCTTACCCAAAAACAAATGGTGTATTTACACACTGTGTTTTCTAGGTATACATGGAAAAATTTGTGCACCTAAAGAATTGTGATGGTTGATGGTGACAAACTCATATTTACAAAAGACTGCAATGTGTCAGATAAATACACGAATCAAGGAGCAGAGATTGGCTGGTGCTTCTTCCTGAGTGAACATTTGGTGATAAACTCAGACATGCCATTGTATAACATAAAAGGAAAAGAACTCCTTGTTCTTCCCTTTTTAAAAGCTCCCAATGGATAAGTAAGTCCCAATGGAGAAGTAAGTATCTCAGCACTTACTTCTCAACTTATCCTTGCATAGGATAAGTTGCAATAAGTTGGATAGGATAAGTAGGATAAGTTGCATAGGATAAGTTGACAGTTATCCTGTCACTCCTCCAGTTCAACTACTGCTATCTTTTTATGGATGACTCCATCCATCCTCCGAAGCTAGAACTCCCTCTTAGTACAATGCATTCATGGTACCACCTCTCTCCCTTCCTTCAAATCCTTTCTCAAAACCAACTTTTCTATCTTGCCTTTGGTATATCCCCCAAACCCCTCAACCCTCATTTCAATTCAAAACGAAGCCTAAATATGTCTAACAGCATTTGCTCAACCCTTGTTACGCTTCCTTTTCTCCACACAGTATCATGAATGTACCCTCAAACTCAAAATGTACACTTCAAGTTCCTGGGGCAGAGCTATCTTTTTTTCTTGCTTTGCTCTTTAAAGTGCTGTGGCACAGTATTAAACAATAACTTGAGTGTGTTGTCTCTAGTCAGCTCATTGAGGCAACAGTTCTGCACTCATTTATTTTCCACATTTTTATACTGCTCTGAGGAGTATACCCTGAGGACATATGGTAGTTCCTTCCCCATGGATACTGGCAGGGGAGCCAACTTGAGGTCAACATTGGGGTGCCCATAGCCATGCCCCCTGGTGTAGCCATGCCCACACTGCAATAAAATGGCACCTTCAAATCTCTCGCTTGCCCTCTGTCACTCCCGCCATCTCTTGCCCACCCTCTGTCGCTCCCGCCATCTCTCGCTTGCCCTCCGTCAATCCTGCCATCTCTCGCCTGCCCTCCATCGCTCCTGCCATCACTTGCCCACCCTCTGCCACTCCCGCCATCTCTTGCTTGCTGTCTGTCAATCCCGCCATCTCTCGCCCGCCCTCCATCGCTCCCGCCATCTCTCGCTTGCCCTCTGTCAATCCTGCCATCTCTTGCTCCTACCATCTCTCACTCGCCCACTCTCACAAAGAAAAGCTGTAAGCTCTGGGCCAGCCCCCCAGCCCCCTCCTAGCCACAGCACACAGGTAGGACTGCTTTTTCAGTGCTGCTGGCCGGCTGCAAAGAAGTTGACAGTCTTGTCTGTGCTCTCCCAACCCAATCACTTCATCCAATCAGCATGCGGCAGGCAGGACCTACGAGAAATAAAAACCAATCCAAGGCCCATATTAGCCTTGTGACCAATGAAAAGGAGTGTTGGAACACAGGCCATCCAGAACTGCAACAAACTGGAGAGGCCAAACAGAATTTGGGTAGGTTTACCCGTGTGACCAGGCCGAGGGTTCTGCAGGCATGGGGGTGCTCCTATCTTTGGCGGTGCAGATATTGGGGGGCTGAGCCCCCCAATTATTATGGGTGCCCTCCGTCCCCTGGCACCCACAAAGTCAGCACCTATGGATACTGGGGTCCGTTTTAGAAACATTTAAGTGTTTTTAAAAGCATTCCTTGGCGCCACAAGCCATGCTGACTGCAGGGCAGTCTCTGGCGATCTTTGAAGACACTTCAGGGTCTCACTGAGGCCTGCAGCCCCAGCAGGCCTCAGAATGGGTTATGGAAGTGTTTTCCAATTGTCAGAGACTCCCTGAGGCTAGCATGGTTTGTGGTCCTAAGGTAAGGAACACTTCAAAAAAAATTTACTCTTTTAAAAGGAACACTCTTTTTCTTTTAGCATCTGGCATTACCCAGAAGTGGCTTCTGAGAGAACCAGGGAGTGCCCCCGCCACCTCCAGATGGTCAAATCCATGGATGCCAAGACCAGGGGTGGTGAGGGAACACTGTATGCAGCATAAGAATGAGAGCAATGTAACCATTACCTCCCTTCTTCTTTCTGTCTTACAGGTCCAACGCACCCTTCACTGAACGTAAGTCCCCTTAACCATTTCATGTCTTGCTTATTTTATTTCTGTCAGGTCCTATATGTTCATTATTTTAGAGCTGTATTAGTTGACAATTTTTATGACAAGTAGGATGAAGGCCCACTTTCCTTAACATATCATCATGCCTTCCAAAGAACTCCAGCAGATGGCCAGATTCTGGAACTCACGCACCATTCGTGCTATTGGCCATTGCCTCATGTGTAATCAGTGGTGTACCTGGTGCATTTGACATCTGGGGCAGATAATTTTTTAACACCCCAGTCTTCTATTTTAGGTTTTGAAGAACTAAGAGAGGAGTTCTGATTTGGGACAAGGATTTCTGAAAAGCGACTTTCCCTTGTTGGGAAAAATTGTGCATCTTGTTTCAATTCCGCATCATTAAATCGGGTACTGGCGAGGGGGTGATTTCAGGTATGCACACAGATCTGAATTTGCAGTCTTTTCAGGTGTGCACACATGAAGCTCCCCTTTTGAAAAGGAGTCCTGTGAGTCCAGGAGACTCACAATGGGGAAAAGGCATTTGTCCAGTTCTCTTCAAACTAGCAGCCAGCAAGAAGGGACAGAGGCAACCTCTGTTGCTTGCCTATTGGTCCTTTCTTCATTGAATTCCTTCATGCTCTTCTCACATGTTCAAATGCATGCGCTCTCTCTCTCTCTCTCTCTCGTGTGTGTGTGTGTGTGTGTGTACACACACACACACACACACACACACACACACACACACACACATATATATATATATCTCCTGCTGGTGGCGTCTGACAGTCTCTACTTTGGGGATTGCCTTGAAGAGCTTTGTTTGTACAAGCAACATATTCTGCTTCCTGTCCCAGTGCCTCTCTGCTCCCTTGTTGCTGGAGAGCCAGCTTAAAAACAGGCTAGAAAAGGCCTTTGTTCTAAAAGGAGTAGAGAACATCAATATTGCCTCATGCCTAGGGATGCTTTTTTCTGTGATCACACGGAACGCTAAATAATGAGAATTTCTACTGAAAACGCTACATAAAACTGAATTTCGGTCAAAATGTGAAAAACACCACTTTTGCTTATTTTTGACAGAGTTTTACCCAAATTTAGATCAATTTCACAAAAATAACACCACTTTTGTTTATTTTTGACACAGTTTTGAGGTATCCACATAGTTTTCCGTAAAGGTTCAGGCAGAGGAGTGGCAGAAACAGGAGGAAGCTTGCTTAAACTTGCATGAACATGAATGTTCATAGTTCACAGTGCATGCTGGGATGATTTTAATGGAATGTGGAAGTGGTAAGTAGCAGTTTCCTGACACTCTAGGCAGCAATCAGAGTGCAGTTTGGGAATTTTTGAGCAGGTTATTTTGGGCTGGGGTGTGTGTGCAAGTAATTGTTTGCCTTTGTAGGGCCATTCACCCTTATTTATTATGCTGTGTGTACAATTTGCAATAAAAATTTGGATGAAAACACATAACACTGCAATTTGCTATTTTAATCAAGAAATTTTGGAAAAAATATCAAAAAAACACCACCCCTACTTATGCCTATTCAAAAGGGTATTCTGGGTCTTGGGATGTCACAAGGATAAGATGCACACAGTATTCTTATTTTTTTGTGAAAAATAAATTTAATACTACTACAGAGGCAGAAAGTGATACATTTTCTGGGACCTCCTCTCTCCCCACTTAATTCCCCAAACCTGCCTTGTGCAAGGCCTTGGGTAATTGTTGCTAGCATGATAATGGGGCAGTGCTTTCTAGTGGTTCTGCTTATCATTTTGTGTTCTATGGCCTGTACTCAAACTTAACAGTACTTGCTCAGGAGCAAACTGTACTCTGTATTACAAGCTCCAAGTATTTTGTTTTGAATAAAAAGCAGCTGCAAGAGACTATCTGCAAATAGAGAAGGGATTGCTGAATTCTTCCTGTGAATATAGTATCAGATAGTATCTTAAGATACAGATAGTATCTTAACACCTGTTCACTAGATAAGCTACTTTAAGTAGGCTAACCGCATGCAATGGAGAAGAAGGCTCCTGTACCTTTATTTGCGCAGGGGAGGTTGTTCGGCCAAATCCTGGAGAACATTGTGTATTACAGAGGCCATCACTGATGTTTAGAATGGATTTCTTTTTCATTCCCTTGTATATCAGCATGAACCTGTCCTTAACTTGCAGGCCCACTGAGTCACATTTGCTCTTGCTAGTTAAAAAATTGGTCCATCTATTCCTCAACGAAGGCATTCATTGATTAATCTAGTGAACTACCATTCTATTAAAATCCAGTGTAAATGGGATGTGCAAGCCTTGTTTAAAATAGATGAGTAGTCAGTGGTGGCAGCAGCAACAGAAGCCCCTTCAGGTTGCTGTGGGAATCATGAATAGTTTCTAGCTATTGTGAATTTAACTTACTCTTTTTGCCGCTTTTCTAGAGTTTGATGGAGAATCGGTCGGATGACAGCAGGAACTGTTGTAATCACTGGTGGAATACTAGCAACTGTGATCCTACTGTGCATTATAGCTGTTCTTTGCTATTGTAGGTTACAGGTAAAAGAACTACTCTTCCATAGGATACTTTCTTCCTATATATAAAAGCAGCATCACGATGCTACAAATGTGATGCTACAAATGTGTATGCTGCGTGTTCCCCAGTCTTTTCGTAAAGAAACACCTGATATATGAATGACTGAGAGGCATTGTCCAATTTGGGCTCCCAGAATCATCCTCTTGGGTGTTTAAAGGTGCAAATATTTGCATGTATGCAGAGGCGGATCTAGTTTTGCAAGAAGCCTTACCTTGCAGTGGAAAACACTCCTCTCCTGCACTGTTTTAGCCAATCCTCACAGGGAACAGCAACATCTTGGCATTGCTTACTGGCTACAGCAGCAAGGGAGAGGAGGGATTTACATGACAGGGTAAGGCTTCTTGCAAAACTTACAGATTTGCCCCCCCCCTTAGATCCGCCTCTGCATGTATGTGTATACCAGGGGTCCTCAAACTACTGCCCACGGGCTAGATACAGCCTCCCAAGGTCATTTATCTGACCCGCCCATCATTGAGAGCCAAAACAAGGAAGGGCGGGCACATGGGCCTTGGAAGGGGCTGCCTTGCAACGTGGCTGGACCCCACTGCAAAGCAGCCTCTTCTGAGCAGGGCTGTGGTGAGCAAGCTGATAAGTTCCTTCCCAAGGTGGCGCCTCAGGGAGGACTTCATCGGCTTGCTGCCCCAGCCTCAAAAGAGGCTGCCTTGCAATGTGGTGGACTGTGCTGCAAAGCAGCCTCTTCCGAGCGGGGCCACGGCGGGTGAGCCAATGAGTTCCTTCCCGAGGTGGCGCCTCATCGGCTCGCTGCCCCGGCCTCAGAAGGGGCTGCCTCGCAATGTGGTGGACTGTGCTGCAAAGCAGCCTCTTCCGAGCCCGGGCTGCAACAGGCAAGTTGACGAGCCACCTTCCAAGGCACCGCCTTCAGAAGCAGCTCTTCCCATGCGGTGAGTTCGCAACGGCAGCAGCCCAGCTGAGACTGTTGCCTCCACAGCCGGCCAGCATCCCTGACCTTAGGTGCTGCTTAGGTGCTGTGGCTGGGAGGGGGCAGGGGCGCCACCCAGGGGCTTCCTTCTTTTCTTTGTGCCAGTTTCCTCTCTTCCGGACTGGCGCTGGGGTGCCTGCACCTGCGCAGTGAGTCGGGGACCCAAAGAGAGGCAGGAGGAAGCGCCGGAAGCAATCTCACAAGGCTGGTTAGGACTAGCAGTGACAAATATGGAACCGGACTTTGACCATCTCATGAGCCAAAAGCAGGCCCATACTTCCCATTGAAATACTAATAAGTTTATATTGATTAAAATTGTTCTTCATTTTAAATATTGTATTGCTTTTTCCTGGGGTTTTGCACTACAAATAAGATATGTGCAGTGTGCATAGGAATTTGTTCATTTTTTTAAAACTATAGTCCGCCCCCCCCCAATAGTCGGAGGGACAGTGAACTGGCCCCCCGTTTAAAAAGTATGAGGACTCCTGGTGTAAACCATCTACACTTCACATGCTTGCTGTGAGGAAGACGGATGTTTCACATGCATTTTCTCAGGTCACTGTCCTATCTGTAGTACGGACATAATAAAACCTTTATCATAAAACCCTTGTTTTAAGCTTACCAAATAATGCATATAATGCACAGAAATGTCAAGTAAATTTGTCAAATGCACTTTTTTCGTGTGCTAACCATAGCTATTTCCCTCCTGCTTTAGTATTATTGCTGCAAGAAAGATGAATCTGATGAACAGGAAGAAGAAGAGGAGGAGGAGGAGGAGGAGACTGACCTTCCCCCTCACTCACACTACACCATGTGCAACGCTTGCAATTCTCGTATCATGGACGGGCAGGGCAACCCCTCCTTCCTACCCCATGAGCTTAACAAGATGGGCAATCGGAACCATTGCCCAGCATGCTCTCCCTATGGCTCCCCCTTTTACATACGGACCGCTGACATGGTGCGGAATGGGGGTGAGAGGATCACCTATACGCCTACGTGCTGCAAGGAAATGGTGTTGCCCATCAAAATGGCAACCTTCCAGAGTTACCCGGTGACCCACCACTGCATCCTACGTGAGACCTTTCCCAATTTGAGGGCTTTTAGTACAGAAGTATGATCACTGTTTATCACTATCACGGGCTGCTTCCGTGTGATCCCCTTTGGGTGGTGGAGATTTTAATTTTGTGGGTTTGCGATGGAAACCTTTCCACAGAAAACGAATACAAGTCCAAGACCCAGCATTGTTCCTGATCACAGCAACATGGATCTTATTAGATGTAAAGAAAGAACATTGTAACAAAGAGTTTGAACTTGGCCATTTTTGAACGTGAAACCATTGTTGTTGTATCCACTTGAGCGATCTTGTGGCAAGGAGGGCTATGTACAGAACAAACTAACTTGTATTTAAAGACTTGCAATTCCACTCTGTAATTCCACCTTCCCATCCTCCACAAGCATCTTTGGTGTCTACACTTGGGAAACCCCACTTGTCACCCTCTCCAAAGCAATACCTACCAACCTCCCTGAACAGGAGACATGAGCGTGCACTAAGTTGGTTAACAACACACCATTTCTCGGGAAGTATCATTCATGTCAATGGTGGTGGACGTTGCATGAAGAATGACACAATCTTGTTGAACTCCCTTCCAGTGCTATTATGCATTGTAATCAATTGGGGACAAATGAATGGAATGATCTGGTTATCCCTATAATATAATTGTTGCAAACCAAAAGCTAGCTATATTAGAATGTGAATAGGGCAATCATCCTTTGCTTAACACACACACACACACACACACACACACACACACACACACACACACA
>JAJKFI010000086.1:993407-1010335 GCA_029204185.1 Lerista edwardsae
ACACACACACACACACACACACACACACACACACACACACACACACATGAAAGAAAGAGACACTGGGAGAAGAGGGGACTAGTGGAATTAATAGCCTATTCTGAATCATACTCTTCTATTGCAAAAGAGACCCTGTTCTCCCAAATTCCTTAATCTCACAAGCATTCTTGAGAACAATTGATTCTGACATGTAAAAACCACACCACTAAAGAGCTAGAATTTGTTTAGGTCTTTTTTTTTCTCACCTCTCCTCCTTGAGTGTTCAAAGCCTTTGTACTGGGTTGCCAATATATCTTCTGGAAATGGGAAATGTTTTTGAACTGGAAAAAATGTTTTCCTTTTTTAAAGCAAACACACTGAAAGGTTTGGTGTCACAGGAGGCGACAAGGCATGTCTCAGTAGCTGAAGAAGGGCCAGAACTGAAGTTGAGTGTTTAAAGGACTGAATAGTTCTATGAATTTGCTAGTTAATAACTTCAACTTTTAAAGCACTCTTTTGGATCAGCAGAGGGAAATGGACTGTATTGCTTGATTAATGTATTTGTAGTGTTCTCTTTCTGTACTGTTCTGCATTTTCATGGCATGATCCTACAAGGAAGGGGGGCAAAGAGTCCCTCAGCACCAACCTTGCATGGAGGGCCTTGCTCTTTGCCAAGTCCTCCAACCATTTTGACCTAGTCAATTGAGTAAGCACAACGGTCCACTCTTTGATGGCCCTCTTCAATAGGGATTGGGCCTTGGACTAAAAATATGGACTAAAAGCCTGATGAATCCAGTCCATCTATACCCACAGGACTTGTGTATGTTCTTCATCTGCAGTGGCTACAATTGCAAGGAAATTATGAGAGGAACCCCAACTAAACTATATGTTGTATGAGGGGCAGTTGATAAGGCCCCTGTGCATGGATGTGAGAATAGGAAAGGCACACAGCAGTTGTGTTTCTCCCAGGTACTTCATTATTTGTTTGAGTCATATATATATTTCAGTCAAGGTTCACAGGTTTCAAAATGGTTCACAGACAATTACAAGAAATTAATGACGTATTCTGGATGCTGCTGCTGATCCTGAAAGTCAACAGGAAAATGGCCTCCAGAAAAACATGGTCTACTGTACAGAGCTGAGCAGTGTTTTTCTATGTATGTTTACTTGGACAAAAATCCCATTATTTTCCATGGGATTTAGTCTGAGGACAGTGTACAAAAGATTGCAGCCTGAGGGCTCAATCCTAACGTGTGCAGAAGCTGGCAGGCCTGCACGGCATCCTAACGCAAATTAAGACTGAGCTGGAGCTCACCACAGGACAAGGTGAGCCCTTGCCACGGGGTAAGCTGTAGCCCGGCTGTTCTGCCAGAAACTCCTGCTGGGCCTCCCTGAGGGCCCTGATGCAGTGGTGTCATTCAAATGATTAGGAACAGGAACTCACTTTTGATTGGCACTTGTCGGGAACCTGGAACCAGCCATGGAGCCCGTTAGGATCCGGCATGCCCGTTCTGGTCCGTTCCCCCTGAATGACATCACTGCCCTGATGCCCACACTAGGCTGACTGCTTTCCCCTTTAAGCAGCCCTGGTGTAGTAATGGAGGGAACACCTCTTTAAGCACAGCAGCCACGCCACTCAACGTCAGTCCCAAGCCAGAAAGTCCAGGTCCAAGTTGCGCCAAGCCAAATCAGAATCCAAGCTCGTAGTCAGTAGTCCATGCACATGGGTCAGATACAGGTTTGTCAGTCCCGTCTCTCTACGTCCACCAAACTTTGCTCCTACTCCTGGTATGCTGCTCCTGCCTCTACACTTATACATCTGCAGGCCTACCAGAGACTGTTGCTAGGCAGACTATAGCTAATCAGCCACACCCACCTGCACCTGTGCCTCAGTCACTCAGTGTGCAATTAGTTAACTCCTGCTGAGTGACTCAGCACTTCTGCCCGCTAACCAGCCCTCATTAGTCTGCCTAGGCTACAGCTGTGCTCCAGAGGACAGCAAGCACTCTGGGGTTAAACCCTGTGTGCTCTAGAACCAGCAGGGAGGGCACTGCTGACACCACAAGCTATGTCCATTACACCGGCCAATGGGTCTCATCAGGCCTGTGCCTGCTGTTTAGCAGGTGCAAGTCCAAGTGCCCTGCCACAGCCTGTGGACAGGGGGTTAGGATCTGGCCTAATGGCCAGATGCTGGCTCCATCCCCTCCCTGGGATGCCCCGCCCATGGGGCCACCTCTGCCACCTTCTCTCACCCCAAAATGACCCCATCCTCGCCAAACTTGGCTGGCATGGGGCTGGGCCGATGTGCTCTCTGAGTAGGCCCAGCAATTCTTGTGCTGGCGTGAACATGCCTTACAGCACATTTGCAACAGCACTGAGCTGATGCAGTGGGCATGTGTCAGCCCAAAGGGAAGAGGTGAGGATGGCGCTGCCCACCTGTTTCAGCAAAAAAACCCAACAGTGTTTATCAAAAAGAAGACATACATTTATTGAGCCCCGAGTGTTGAGCAGATTTGCAAAATCGTCAGGAGATAGGTTTCATTTTGGCATGTATGTTTTCAATCATTTTGTCTTAACGTCACTGTGTATGGCTTTCTTCTCCCCCACAAACATTTCAGGCCTTTTCATGTATTTACTTGAAGTACCTCTTATCTGCAGAAGCTCATTCCATAATGCAGTGGTTCCCAAACTCCTTCCAGGCAATTGGGAGCCGTCTAAGTGCTTGCAGGGACGGGGCTATAGCAGCAACGCGAAAGCAGAAATTGCTTCTGTTTGCTTATTTCACTTAATCAGAGACTTGGGGAGCCCTGCAGAGCCTTCCGTGCTCCACACACACCGTGGAGGCTGCTGCTACAGCCAGGTAATGCAGAAAGCCTATACTACCCTTTGCCCATGGCAGCAGCATGATCCTCCAAATCGCTGCCATCCAAGCAGGTCACACCCCTTAAGAGGGAATGCCCTGCTTGTAGTTTCCCTAGTGGTTCACGACCCACTAGTTTGGGAACGGCTGCCGTAATGACCCTTCAAAGTCCCATGGGACTCTTTGGCAACAATCTTACACACCAGATGCTTAAATTCCAGAAAGGTCCATGCGTTGCACTGTAGCCTTTGGATGTTTAATGAGTATGTGATTTTTGGAAGCAAAATCTTCCCTTTCGCCCAGTGACGGGATCTGGGAATGAGGAAGCGGAACGCTGGGCGGGACTTACACGTGATTGGCTGCCCGTCCGTTCCGTTCCGTGGCTGCCCTGGCCTCGGCAGGGTGCCTGCTCACCAAGGGGGACAGGTGGGGGGCGCGCCGGGTGCCTGGGCAAGCAGCGGTGGGGTGTGCCAACCGGGGGCAGCCCCCCCAAGGCCAGGACAGGCGGCGGAATGGAACGGACGGGCTGCCAATCACGCGTAAGCTTCCTCATTCCCAGATCCCATCACTGCTTTCCCCTCATAGCCAGCTCCCTGCCCTCATTGCCCTCCATTTCCCCTCATTGCCACTTACAGAACAATCCTGTGCATGTCTGTTGAGAAGTAAGTCCCATTGTGCTCAGTGGGGCTTACTCCTAGGAAGGTGTCTTTAGGATGTCAGCCTTGAAATTGTCCTTTAACTCTGAAACAAACCCCTTGCTCACTCAGGAACTCCATGAGCCCCATCAGAGTTCTCAAATATTGGCCACGTAACAGATTCAGGGACCAGCTATTCAAGTATAAACTTCAAGAATTGTAGCCACTCATGTAGGACTTCTTATAAAACAGATTCTGGCTGTAATCCTAAGCATAGTTACTAGGGAATAAGACCTACTGAGCACACTAGGACAGTGCTTCCCAAACTTTTTAGTATCGGGACTCGTTTTTAAAAATGACAATCTGTTGTGATCCACTAGATGAAAATATATATATATATAAAGAAATATTTCATGTACAACTAATCATAATTAAGGTTATTAATCATATTTGGGGTCCAGTGCCCCCGAGGCTGCTAGGCACCTTACATATAGCAGGTGTGTAGACATTTGCTAGTCTCTTCCTAGAAATGGAGTTCAAGGACTGTTCCCCCAAACATTTACAGGCATTCCAGGGTACCCAGAAAGCTGAACTGGAGAGCAAGTTGTGCAGTTAAGGACTTCCAGGCCAAAGGCTAAAACTGGGTTAACACATGATCTACGGCACATGAATTACTAGAGAAAATGGGAAAATGTGACATTTTAAGTTGGGGTATGAACATTACTCCATAACACAGGTTAGCAGTCCATCTAACCATTTTCTTCTGCAAACAGGGGAAAGGTGCTTGCAAAGTTTTTTAGTAACATTTCAAAACATGTTCACAACCCACCAAAAATTGGCTCATGACCCACTAGTGCAGTGGTTCCCAAACTTCTACAAGGGAGTTGGGAGCACTGTGAGTGTGTGCTGGAGAGGGGCTATGGCAGCAGTAAAATTCCCAGGATCACAGAAGTAATGTGTGGGAGTGGCCCAGAAATGGGTGCCTGATAGCTAGGGTTACCAGATACAAGCTGGGGACAGAGTGCCTATACCTTGAACCATTGTATAGAAGAGGGAATTCGGGCTGGTGCAGCTCATCATGGGAGGGTTTCAAAAGCTACACCTGCCCAATTCCCAAATTTCCCTGTCCTTGTAAGGGAAAGACACTCTGTCCCAATTTGTATCTGGTAACCCTACTGATAGGACCACAGTGATTGCAGCACTGCGGGCACCCTGGGGGTTCTCACCTCATCGGGAAGGGGGTAGTGTTGGCCTCTGGCAAGTTCTGGGAAGTCCACAGCCTGCAAACCTTCCTGATGAGGTAAACACCCTGTTTTGTATGTACAAAGCATTTCCTCTTTTCGTGTGTAAACAGGAAGTGCTTTGTGTGTGCAAAATGGGGTAAAAACAGTGATGTCATTCAGGGGGAACGGACCAGAACAGGCGTTCCGGATCCTAACGGGCTCCGTGGCTGGTTCCGGGTTCCCGACAAGTGCCAATCAAAAGTGAGTTCCTGTTCCTAAATCATTTGAATGACACCACTGGGTAAAAACCTCATTGGAGAAGCTTGCAGAAGGGGCTGTGGGCCTCCCAGAACTTGCCAGAGGCCAGTGCAACCCCCCCCCATGAAGTGAGAACCCCCAGGGTGCCCTGAGCACCGCGATAGCTGCGGCACTGTCCGGGATCCTCCCCAGCCCCAATCCCCGCCCCTGCCAGCACTTACAGTGGTCCCAACGCTCGAATAGGTTGATGGGAACAGCTGATCTAAGGGGACTTTCCACTCCCTCATGTGACCTACCCCATCACACAGGCGAGTTGTGCAGTGGTTTCAAAACCTTTTCAGCCGGCAACTCCCTTGATATACTGGGCCGTTGGCAGCGGCTCCCTGTTAAGTCTACAATGCTATACTACATTGTAGCAGGTTTTTCATGAGGATTCCGCAGCTCCCCTGGCTGGTTTCTACAGCTCCCCAGGGAACCACAGCTCACAGTTTGGCAACCACTGTGTAAGGGGATTCCCATACTGGAAGTCCCACTACCATCAGTACCCTTTCCTGTCCTTGTAAGGGAAAGACTAGCTCATCTCTCATCCAGTCTCCTACTATAGCTTTGATAACGGCATACGGATGCTTTGAGTCTAGACCAGAAACCAGAAAAACCAGGTGTGAGACACATAGGTTGAATTGGTTGGACAGAGAGCCACAAAGTTTTCTGAACCATAGGCAAGGTCCATTTCCAGTAGCTGCAAGTGCACAATAAACTATTTTATTTCAGGAGCCAAGGCAGGCTTAGAAAGGTAACCATTTTGCTAAACACCATGTAGCAAATCCAAAAACCCTGTTCCTGTGTTCATCCCTTGTCACATTTTAGCATGATCAGAAACAGAACTTGGAAAAATGCTATGTAGCCAAAGTCCTCACAGTTTGTGTTCCATGCAGCAGCAGTACAGGTTGATTATCTCTTATCCAGACTGCTTAGGACTGGAAGGTTTTCAGATTTTTCTGGATTTTGGAATAATCGCATAAATATAATGAGAAATGTGTCCTCTTGCTTCTGCACTATCAATTTCACCACCAAAAATGTCAACTTCTGTATAGTTACACACCACAGAGCAGAGAACAGAAAGCCTGAAAGTGGGAATGAATGCAAGACCTTTCTACAGAAAGTTTTTTTTTTAAGTCTTAGACAAAGATGTCTGGATTTTGGAATAGTCTAGATTTTTGGATGTCTGGATAGGGGATCATCTACTGCATTGGGCAGAATGTTCAGCAGTTCTTGACAAGCAGCTAGTCGAACATCTGAAGACAAAGTGCACATTTGTATTTCTGTCTGATTCAACTGCAGTGAAGATGTCTGTGATTATCCAGACTTCTTTATTTTGCTCATCAGCCTTATTTTCCCTCCTATTTGCTATGCGTAAGTCAAGGTTTCTGGTCCAGAAGGGAGAGCACCATGTGCAATGGGGTGTCAATGCTGACCATGTTGGGCCTCACTGAATTGGATGGTGGTGTTTATTTTCGTCCAGGAGTACACAGCAAAGCCCAGAGCTACTATTAGGTTTAGGAAGGGGTCTCTCCTCACTGTGAGCTCAATGCTGAGCCCCTCGGCGCAGGTGGTATGAGTGTAGCGCCTGTGCTGGTGTTGCAAAAGATGCCGTAAGGTGCTGGTCGACCACCAAGCCAACAGAGACACCAGGCTGCCCAGAAGCAGCACTGCAAGCCAGCGAGTGGCGAGTATACCATTTGCCAGCATCGCTGTCTTTTTGGGCGAGGGCAGGAGGATATTCCTAGGCAGGGGAGGGGTGCAGTGGGAGGCGGGACCGGCGGCGACGGCATTTGCCACTGATCTCAACCTCCGTGGAGGGTTGCGCAGCCCTACATGGAGGTCTTTGCCTCTGCCCTGGCTAAATAGCCAGCGCAGAGGCAAATAGACCACTTGCTCACCTACGCCTCTACCATGGGGAAAGGGGATGAATATCCCCTTCTTCCACAGCTGCCTGGCTGCAGCAGGATTTAGATGCAGCAGTAGCCACCTGGCTACCACTACTTGCTTGGGCAGCCAGGCAGCTCAGGATTGGGCTGCGTGTTTGTTCAGAAGATGTCATTTGAATGAGAATCTTGGCGCCAACCACACTTTGCTGTAAGGTGGCTTAACAAGGCTTGAAACTAGTGCTGGATATTTTTGCCAGGGTCAGTTCAACCCGGGTTTCCACGCAGGGTGTGTGATTCCCCACTTCCAATGGTAGTTCCAAAAGCAAGCCTAGTTGTAGAGTGGGCTGGTCCTCTTAAGGATAAGGAATTGGTTGAGGACCAGGAAATGGAGAGTGGCCTTTCCACTGATTTGTGCAATGGCATAATAATATTGGCCATTTTATTCTCAACCCCTTTTTTAATTATCCCAAGCATGGAATTGGCCTTCTTCACCGCTGCTGCACACCTGGTTGACACTTTCATCAAGTTTTCCACTAGCACCCCAAGATCTCTGTCCTGATCTGTCACAGACAGCTCAGAACTCATTAGCCTATATGTAAAGGTCTGGGTTTTTTTGCCCCAATGTGCATCACTTTACACTTGTCTGCATTGAAACACATCTGCCATTTTGTTGCCCATTCCCCCAGTTTGGAGAGATCCTTCTGGAGCTCTTCACAATCCCTTCTAGTTTTCATCACCCAGAAAAGTTTAGTGCATGAACAAGCTGAAAAGCATTGGTCCCAAGACGAATCTTGGGGCACTCTGCTTTTCACCTCTCACCACTGTATATTACAGTTAAGAGATGGGCAACTTCGTTTTTCAGTTCCTTGAAAACGCTTGGATGGATGCCATCTGGGCCTGGGGACTTATTGACCTTTAACTTGTCAGGTCTAAATCTAAAACATCTTCTCTTTTAACCTCTGTCTGACGTCATTCCTTAGTCAGGAGGGGCCATTCAGGCAGCGGTACCTGTCCGAGGTCTTCTGCCATGAAGACAGATGCAGAGAACTCATTTTTCTGCAATCTCTAAGTCCCCTTTTATTTCCCCCTTTCCTCCCTCCCCGTCCAGTTGGCCGACCACCTCCCTGGCAGGTTTCCTGTTTCTAATATATTTGAAGAATCTTTTATTATTCCCCTTTCTGTTGCTGGCCATGCATTCCTCAAAGTTTCCATGGATGCAACAACAGTCAAATATCTCAAATACATTAATCTGCATACTTCATGTAGCTTTAGATGTTTTATCCAAGAATGGCCTCCACATACTCCTGCTAACTGGGCAAGAGGCACTTTTTCAAGTGGTGTTCCTCTTATATTTAGCAGGGGGAGAGTAATTGTCCCTTCTCAAAGTGTTTTTTCCAGCGCCTGTTGCTGGTCTGCATTTTTTGGTACAGGGAACCATTTAACTTTATTATTATTAGCCTGTGAACCGCTTTGTGAACTTGTGTTGAAAAGCGGTATATAAATACTTTGATCGATTGCTAGTTTCAAATATGTCCATTTGCCACTGATATCAATAGACCAGTCATTCATAGACCGATAGGCACCAAAGCCTATCTAACCATTGGGTGAGGTTGGTGGGCTTCGTTCCTTCCAATGAAGTAAGATCAATTTTTTTGCCAACATGAGGGAACAAAGAGTCCATTTTCGTTGACTAGATGTTAGTCTCCAGGTTACAGGTCGATAGTTTAGGATTTTATATGTATCTATGAATAAACTGGTTGCTGTAACACTGTTTGTATGATATTAAGAACTTCTCTCCAAAAATTTACAATAACTGAACATGGCCATAACATGTTCTCTTTCATATGTGAAAGAGAAGCATGGTCATAATTTAGAGTCACTACTGGTTCCTTTTATATATAATCTCTGTGGTGTCCAGTATACCCCAAAATAATTTTTACTGTATTAGAGGTAATCTAGGATCCATGGATATTGCAGGTATACTCACTAGTGCCACATCCCATTGATTACTCAGGATGGGGTGATCCAATTCCAAATTCCGTTTATCCTGAAGCCCATTTGTATCATACTTGTTACATGACAGGAAGTATTGATACATGAAGATTGCTGGCTTTGTCTTTTCAGAGGACTGAATAAGTATGTCTAAAAGTTCAGGAGTCTGTGAGACCGATAATGCTGAGGCGCCAAATCTAGAAACTAATAAGTGCTGCAATTGTAATTACTGCCAGTATGAACATGAAATTGGGCGAACTCCGGAAGCTAGTGGAGGGCAGGGAGGCCTGGCGTGCTATGGTCCATGGGGTTGCGAAGAGTTGGACATGACTTAGCGACTGAACAACATGCTATCATAGGGAGATCATATAGCTCTCTAAATTTTTCCGAGGAGACAAACTCCTGGTCCTGATCAATAAGTTGGTCCAATGTAAAAATTAATCTGTTGGACCATGTCCTCCATATAAAGGGTTTCTCTGAAAACTTTAAGATTGGATTAAATTTAATCCATAATCTAATCTAGTACATGAATAGGGATCAAATTCAATTTTACATGCCAACATATTCCAGACGTACCGAACAGAATTACAGAACCACAGGTAACTGCCAAATATTGGCATGTTTTGACCCCAAAGCAATCCATTTATGCATTGGGGCTAATATAGACATTTCTAAACCAACCCAAGATGGCATTCCAATTTGCTGATTATCCCATTTGTTACTAAAAGTTAACAAATATGCACAGTGATAAAGACCAAGATCTGGAAGCCCAAACCCACCCTCCTTATATGTCAGTTGCATCCTCTTTAAAGATATCCTTGGTGTTGCAGATCCCCATACACATTTTCTGAATAAAGTATAAAATTTATTAATGTCACTTTGGGATATGTATGAAAAAACAGCACACAGAACATATATAAGGTATAATATTCATGTTTAATGTGTTCACTTTGCCACATAGAGATGTATTTAAAGATGCCCATTTATCCAGGTCAACTGAGATTCCATGTATCAACTTTTCCAAATTTAATTTTATCATTTGTGTTGTATCTCTGGGGACATAAATTCCCAGATATTTCATGCAATTGGGACACCATCAAAATTTCCTATCACAAAATACTGCCCCCCCAAGGGGCATAACTTCAGATTTACTCCAATTAATAGTATAACCAGAGCTATTTCCAAAAGTAGTAATGAGTTTGAGAAATTCTGGTAGGGAAACAAGAGGGTCCGCTGTAAATAACAATATGTCATCAGCATACAGAACAATTTTCAATTCGAATGCCTTGAATCGAATGCCCCTGACCCTGGAATTTTGTCTAATGGCACAAGCCAATGGTTCTGAGCACAGATCAAATATCAAGTGGGCATCCCTGTCTAGTGTCTTTTTCCAAACAAATCATAGAAAGCCAACAACCATTCACCAATATATAAGACATGGGCCCAGCCTTTTGAATCCAGATCCACTGATATGAAGAAACTCTTTAGGAATACCAAATTTCATCAGACTATTCAAAGTAAATTTCCATTGGAGCTTATCAAAAGCTTTCTCAGCATCTAACGAAAGAATTGCTGTTCGGTTAGCTTTATCTGCTTCTAAAGCAATCAGAAGTAAATAATGCTTTAGAACCTTCTTACATTTCTTTTGCCAGAGTTTGTGTTCCTTTTTATTCTCCTCACTAGGGCAAGACTTCCAGTTTTGGAAAGGAGGTTCCTTGTCCTTTACAGCTTCTCCAACTGTACTCGTTAGCCATGGAGGGGCCCTCCTGGACCTGGTTGAGCCCTTCTTTTTATGCGGTATACACTCCCACTGGGCCTCTACTATGGTTGCTTTAAACAACCTCCATGCAGGCAGGAGAGGTTGGACTCTTTTTACCTTCCCTTTCTATTTCTTTTTAATTAGCCTCCTCAATTGAGGGAAATCTGCCCTTTGGGCATTCCTATCAGATTTACATGGCAGTCTTCCCTGGACAAGCATGGCAGAACAGACTGCCATAGTCACTGTTCCCCAATGGCTCAGTAACATTGACAGTCCTAACCAGGTCCTGAGTACCACACAATGTTAAATCCGAAGTCACTTGTCCTCACCAGGAGTAGCTGCTCTAAGGCACAGCCATTTGGCATGTCAAGCAATCCAGTCTCTCTCTTGACCAGAGCACAAGTTGACCCAGTCAATATAAGGATAACTGAAATCCCCCTGATCCCAACCCTGTCAGTGTTTTGACACCTCCCTGATTTGTTTCCTTATTTCAAGGTTCCCTTTGAGTTTTTGATCCAAAGGACGATAGCATGTCCCCCACTATGGCATCACCCAAAGGGTAGTTTAACCCACAGTGACTCTATGGTGGAGTTGGACTCACCTTCAATCTACACTGCTGGATTCTAGCCCTTCTTTGACATGCCCCTCCCTGTCCCTCCTATAGAGTTTCTAGCCTGGGATTGCTGTAGCCCACTGGTTCCCCACATTCCATCAGGTTTCCGTTATGCGCACCATATCACTGTTTTCCCTAGCCACCAAACATTCCAGTTCTCCCATGTTCGCTCAGAGACTTCATGCAATTGAATAGAAGCACCTGTATATAAGAACATAAGAAAAGCCTTGCTGGGTCAGGCCAAGGGCCCAACTAGTCCAGCTTCCTGTACCTCACCGTGGCCAACCAGAAGCCTCAAGGAGCACCCAAGAATGAGATACTTGTATCTCGCTGCCACTCCCCTGCATCTGGAATTCCAAAGTAGCCTATTACCCTTGCACTACCCCCAAGGAAGACACCAAACTGAGGTTGGGGTTTAACTTTATTGAACACAAATGTAAACCATGAAACCTACTGAACACCTGTCCCTCCCTCCTCAGTCTGGGATAGGCAAAAAAAACCACCATCCATGTTCAATTTGGATGACAGAAAAAAATTCCTACCCAGTCCTCATGATGAGCGACTAGCTCATCCATGGGTCTAGCTCAGAGCATATCTGCCTCCATGTATGATGCGGGACACATGCCTGACCTGGTGTTTACTACTGGACAGTTTGATGGTGATCTGGAGGTGGAGGAGATTACGATCACTCCTTTGTCAGGGACACTTCCTAATGGAATTTAGGCTCATCGCAGCTTTTCACCTCTGCAGTGGTGGGGGTCGCATTGTATGGTCTGCCCCTGGGGCCGGATGGATTCCTGAGGGCTCTGGGGGATTTTCTTATTGTCTAAGCTGATGACTCACCTGGCATTCAGGTTCTTTTCTAGCATGGGGAGATGACCAGGGCCTGGAAAAATTGCTCCTGTGCGTCCTCTGCAACGTAGGAGCAGCCCCTTGGTTGTCCAGGAACAATGAAACAGCAGGGCAGATGACTAGAGCGACAGTGGTGAAAAACGCATGCCAAATCTAACGGTATACAGGCTAGAGCCCAGTTTAGAGTTTAGTCTACGGCAATGCTGGTAGCTAAGAAGGCTTACTTCTCTGCCACTAACATCTATGGAGAATTGCCCAACTGAGCTCTTCCATGTGAACCGTGGCCTCCTCTATCTGCCCCCCCCTTGCTGGTGTGGAGGAACACACAGATGCTCTCTGTGATGAGTTTGCCAAGCACTTTGCAGGGAAAGTGGATCAGATTTGGGACACCACACTGGGAGCATCCCTGTGGCACCTGTCTGTAAAAATCATGTGGGATTCTTTTCAGCTTGTAGAGTGTGAGGACATGGGAAGGATTCTCTGGAGCTTGAGACTAGCTACTTGCCAGTTTGACCCTTGTCCTGTGTGGCTAATTAGATCTGCCTGGGGAGGCAGATATTTTGCCTACCCAAATAGAGGGGGAGGGTGGTGAATTCATCTTTGAGGGAGGGGATGTTGCCACCTCTCTTGAAGCAGGAGATAGTCCACCCCCTCCTGAAGAAACCCTCCCTGGATCCTACTAATAATTTCAACATCTTTCAGCCAGTCTCAAATATCCCGTTCTTGGGCAAGGTGATCGAGCAGGTGGTGGTGTCCCAGCTTCAGAGGGTCCTGGAGGAAGCGGATCATCTGGATCCATTCCAGTCTGGCTTCAGGCCAGGGTTTAGGACTGAAACTGCCTTGGTGGGTTACTTGTGCCAGGAAATGGCCAGGGGGAGTGTTTTCTTGTTAGTACTGCTGGTCCTCCTGGCGGACTTCGAAACCCTCGACCGTGGTGTCCTTCTGGGTCAGATGGCCAAGTTGGGGCTTGGAGGCAGCGTTGTGTGGCGGTTCTGCTCCTTCCTGGCTGACAGATCCAGAAGGTGGTGCTGGGGGATGATTGCTTGGCATTCTGGCTTCTCAGGTTTGGGGTGCCACAAAGATCCCTTCTGTCCCCCATTCTGTTTTAACACCTGCATGAAACCACTGGGAGAGGTCATCCAGGGGTTTGGGGTAGGGTGCTGTCAGTATGCTGATGCCATCCAGCTCTCTCTCCTGTTTCCGAAGGGGCAGCCAAAATCCTAGACCATTGTCTGGAGGCAGTAGGGGACTGGAGGTGGGCGAACAAGCTGAAATTAAACCCGGATAAGAAAGAGGTACTCCTGATTCGGAAATCCACAACTTGGTCATTGGACTATTGTCCTGCTGTGAATGGGGTTGTACTCCCTTTGAAGGAGGAGGTCACCACCTTGGGAGTTCTCCTGGATCCACAGCTGCTCCTGGACTCTCAGGTGGCAGCTGTGGCCAGGGAAGCCTTTGCTCAGCTTTGGCCGATTCACCAGTTGCAACCATACTTGGGCCGCTCAGACCTGGCCAAGGTAACCCATACCGTAGTGACATCCAGATTAGATTGCTGCAATGTGCTCTAAGTGGGGCTGCCTCTGAAGATGATCCGGAAACTGCAACGCAGAAACAAGGAAATGCGGCTGCCCTTGTATAAGACCACTGGGGTCTGTTGCTTTTAATTTGTCATTGTTTTAATTTTATTCTGTATTTTTTTTTTATTGAAAGCTGCTTTGGGTGCCCTAATATGGGGCAGAAAGGCAGGGTGTAAATTCATTAAATGAATTTAATGAATGGAGTGGAGTGGACCTACCCATCAAAGCTTGTAACCTGTGATGGAGTTTTCCTCCATAAATCTGCCCAACCCCCTTTTAAAAGGCATCAAGGCCAGACACCATCACCACATCTTGCAGCAAGGAGTTCCACAGACTAATTACACACTGGATAAAGGATTTTTTTCATTTGTTCTAACACACAGCTTTAGAGGATGTCCTCTGGTTCTGGTATTGTGGGAGAGAGAAGAGAAATTCCCTCCATTTACTCTACCCACCCCCTGCATAATTTTGTATGTCTCAATCATGTCCCTCCTCAGATGCCTTCTTTCTAGACTGAAGGGCCCCAAACGCTGTAATCTTTCCTCATAAGGAAGGTGCCTCAGCCCAATAAATATTTACTCTTCCGTACTTTTTCTAATTCCATTATATGCCCTTTTTGAGATATGGAGACCTGAACTGTACGCAATACTCTAGGTGTGGCCTTAGCGTCGCCTTGTACAATGGGCTTTGTACCTTGATATATAAAGCTGTCAGAAGACAGTAGAGGTCAGTATAGGCAAACCACAAGAAATACTGGCTGCTCTTTTTTAATGCAATCAATAGTTAATTTTAAAAAGAGAAGGTGGGGCATTCCACACAATCTTGGCTGTTTCATTCTCAGTCCCCTTTTTAACTATCCCTAGCATGGAATTGGCCACTTTCATTGCTGCTACACACTGGGTCAACATTTTCATTGAGCATTCCACCAGCACCCCAAGATCTGTCTCCTGGTCTGTCACCTATAACTCAGAACCCATTAACTTATATTTATTTTAGATACCTTTATTGGCATTAAGATACAAACAACGCATTCACACAGATTGTGACCGTAAGACCCCTAAATTAGCAGTAGCAATGCTGTTTAGAAAAGCAGCAATTCTCTTAATCATTGTAGGCTCAGTGGAGTCGAGGAAACGTCTCAACCTTAAGGAGTCAGGTATTCTGGGAGTGGGGCCGGAGCTTGGACCAAAAAACTTATATCGCTCATCTGAAAAACGCGGGCAGTGAAACAAGGAATGCTCTAAAGTTTCAACCTCACGCATATCGCAGGGGCATAGTCTTTCAGCAAATGGTGTTCTTTGATATCTGCCCCTGGTTAACGCTGATGGTAGGACATTGCAGCGCGCGAGGGAAAGAGCTCTTCTCAGTTGGGGCTTCTCCAGGAGAGTTAGGTACGTTGGCATTTTTCCAGTCTCCAGAGGGATTTGAAAGTATAACGGTGAGCAGCGACGATTTGCTGCACTATAGAGCTCTTGCTGTTCAATGTCCATCAGCCTAGACTTGATCCGACGGAATGCATCCAATTGGGAGTCGGCCTCCAATAATTCCGACCACACTCCAATTTCTCTCATTTTGGTGATCCAATTATCAGCCATGTGGTGATCATCCTTCAGAAGGTAGGCTATTAAGGTGTCATCATTAACATTGAAGTGAGCTTTAGTCCAAAATCTGGAAATGCACAGCCATGCTATAGTCTTTATTGTTAGTTGACCTGTCTCTAAGCATAGTGCGGCATACGGTACGCTATTTGGGAGACCAAGAATCTTTCTTAAAAATGACGCCTGTATTCGTTCCAAATCGGAATTTAGTACTTTGTTCCAGACCGGTAAGCCATATAAAATTTGGGGGATGATTTTGGCTTTAAATACTCTTATGGCCGCCGGAATAAATTGACCTCCTTTGCCGTAAAAGAATCTGAGGACAGCGAAAACAGAAGAGCAGGCTGCATTAACTGCTGCCTTTCTCTGAGGTACCCAAGAGAGATTAAAGGAAAAAAGGATACCCAGGTACCTATATGATTTAACCTGCTCAATTCTCTCTCCATCGAAGATCCAGTTGAGAGGTGACCAGGTTTTCGCAAATACGACAATTTTGGATTTCTTGAAATTTAGGAGTAGTTTATTGTCTGAAAGGTAGCAAAGGCATCTGTTTATTAAATTGCGTAGGCCTCTCCGCGTCTGAGATAGCAGAACCGCATCGTCAGCATACAACAGGAGAGGTATTTTCTTCATACCCATTTTGGGAGGGTGACCCTCAGTTTGTTCGAGATACCCTGCCAAGTCGTTCAGGAACAGGTTAAACAGGGTCGGTGCTAGAATACAACCCTGTTTGACTCCCTTGTTGGTCTGGATGTCTTCTGAGAGTCTACCGTCATATGTCAATCTGACTTGGCAGGACGTGTTGTTGTACAAACTCTGTATGGGTCTGAGGAGATTTGGGTCGATATGTAGCTCCTCCAATTTTCCCCACAAGCGTTCTCTGTTGATACTATCGAAGGCCGCTTTCAAATCTAGGAAAGCCACATAAAGCTTAGATTTTGGTTTTCTCGTGTATTTAGATATTAGATGAGCTAACACTATAGCATGGTCGACAGTAGATCTTCCTTTTCTAAAGCCAGCTTGTTCAATACCCAGAATCTTATGTTGGTCTATCCACTGCTGGAGATGAACAAGAAGACATTTCGCATAGATTTTTCCAGGCAATGACAAGAGACTAATAGGTCTATAGTTCCCCGTGATGTTAGGATCTCCTTTTTTGTAGATTGGGACTATAATTGCTTTACGCCAATCAGCGGGAACTTGACCCCCCCGTATTGCCATAGAGAACACAACCTGGAGGATTTGAGACCACCAGATGATGTCCGCCTTCATCCATTCCGCAGTGACTGCGTCCGGCCCAGCTGCTTTCCCAACCTTTAGAGACCGAATGGCCTCCTGTATGAGATCAGGCGAAAATTGAAGCTCGTCAGAGTTGTTCAGCGCCAAAGATTTATGGACAGGAGGATTCTGGATAGACTGGTCAAAGAACAGGGCCTGAAAGTGCAGGACCCAAAGCTGGCTAGGAATGTTTGAAGGGTCGGAAGTCCCATTATTGAACGTAGGGGAGACTAACTTCCAGAATGCTCTGCTGTCATTTCGCACAGAGGCGAGATAAAGTTTGTGCCATTGGTTCTGAACGAACAGTCTTTTTTTGATGTTAATCCTATCTGAGAATTGTTTTCTGACTACAAAATACTGTTTGAGAGAGTCATCC
>JAJKFI010000086.1:1020910-1088899 GCA_029204185.1 Lerista edwardsae
GTGTCGGGAGGAAGGGTTTAGATTCGTTAGGCACTGGGGAACATTCTTGAATAACATGGAGGGTTATTCAAGATGGACAGGTCATAGCAGAGAGTTCTGACTAAACATGGTCCACTGGAAAAGGAAATGGCAACCCACTCCAGTACACTTGCCAAGAAAACCCCATGGACTACAGTATTAAAAGGCTAAATGATATGACTCCAGAAGATGAGCCCCTCAGGTCTGAAGGAGTCCATTATGCTACTGGGGAAGAGCAGAAGATGAGTACAAGTAGCTCCAGAAAGAATGAAGTAGCTGGACCAAAACCAGAAGGAAGCTCAGCTTGTGGTTGTGCCTGGAAATGAAATGAAAGTACGATGCTGCAAAAAACAATACTGCATAGGAACGTAGAATGTTAGATCTATGAATCAAGGTAAGCTAGAAGTGGTCGAACATGAGATGTCAAGACTGAACATCGACATCATGGGAATTTGTGAACTAAAATGGACAGGAATGGGAGAATTTAATTCAATTTAATGGGAATTTAATGTAATGGGTATTTAATGGGAAATTGTGGGCAGGAAAGAAGAAATGGAGTAGCCATCATAGTGAACAAAAGAGTGGGAATGGCAGTACTGGGGTATAACCTCAAAAATGATAGAATGATTTCTATTCGGATCCAAGGTAAACCCTTCAACATGACAATAGTCCAAGTCTATACCCCAGCCTCTGATGCTGAAGAGGAAGAAGTTGTAGGTCTTCATAGAAATGGTCAACACCTTCTAGAATTAGAGGCAGCAACTAAAGGTCGCAGATTTTTGTTTTTCGGTTTAAAAACCGTGGCTGTGATGCCACACCCAGAAGTGACATCACTTCCGAGTGAGACTTTGGGGGGCATCATTTTCAACTTTTCAACCAGGCTCAAGTTACAAGCTACACCAATGCCGCAACTCACTATTTGAGAACTGCTGGATTAAATTCATTAATGAGACACAGCACAAAATGGAACCAAGCTACAGTATGTGGAATTTGTTCCTGTGCTGTTGTTGTAAAGTGTGAGTTGGTACTTAAAGCAATAACTTGAAGATAATTTTAATGGACAGTTTGGTAATTTCTCAAGTAGGGGAAAAACAGATAGCAAAAAATCCAATGCTCTAGTGAAGAATGAAAAAACAAAATTGTACAGGAAGATGCACTGAATGCACACATGAGTACATTACTTACATTTTTTGCAATACCTGCAAATATACTGTATACAGGCATGACCCGGTATCTACTGGGACTCCATTCCCAACCTCACCATGGATACCTGAAATTGTGGATACTGTGGACACTGATAGGAGAAGTCAGTGGTTTTGCTGCAACAAGGTAAAAAAAAAGTTTAGTTTAATGTTCCCCTTTCTTTTTAATAGGCATCCTAGTATCCATGGTAACTGTGGATAACTGAAATAATGGATGCTGAATCCATGGATACCGGGGCACACCTGCAGTATAATTGTAAATGCAAAGCATTTTAAATACAAAACCTTACCATCTCAACAGCTTAAATTGAAAGTGGTTGCATGAAAGATGGCTAACTTTGTTCATATATTCATTTGATACCATTCAGGTGTGGACTGATGGTTGAGCTGCTGGTACTGCCTGAAGCTAAGCAGGAGAATCTGTGCTCTATTTTTGGATGGGAGACAGAATGCCAGGCTGTGACAAGCTGCAGTACCTGTTGTGGCAGAACGGGGTCACTGTGGAACTGATTAGCCAGTGTGAGAATGTTGTGAGAAGGACAGCTGGCAAAAGAACGGAGTCCAACCTTGAGGACCTGTCCAGACTGGACTTAAAGCTCGCTGTCACACGGCCAGAGGAGAGAACCACACTGTGAAGGCTACATCTGGGACTGTTGTTGTTGTTGTTCAGTCGCTAAGTCGTGTCCGACTCTTCGCGACCCCATGGACCACAGCACGCCAGGCCTCCCTGTCCTCCACTAGCTTCCTGAGTTCGCCCAATTTCATATTCATTGCTTCGGTGACACTATCTAACCATCTCATCCTCTGTCGCCCCCTTCTCCTTTTGCCTTCAATCTTGCCCAGCATGAGGGTCTTTTCTAAAGAGTCCTCTCTTCTCATCAGGTGGCCAAAGTATTGGAGCTTCAGCTTCAGCATTTGTCCTTCCAGGGAGCAATCAGGCTTGACTTCCTGGAGAATTGACCGATTGGACCTCTTTGCAGTCCAGGGGACTCTCAAGAGTCTTCTCCAACACCATAATTCAAAAGCATCGATTCTTCGACGCTCTGCCTTTCTTATGGTCCAGCTCTCACAGCCATACATGGCTACTGGGAAAACCATCGCTTTGACTATGCGAACCTTTGTTGGCAGGGTGATGTCTCGGCTTTTGATTAAGCTATCTAGGTTCACCATAGCTTTCTTCCCAAGAAGTAAACGTCTTTTAATTTCATGGCTGCAGTCACCATCTGCGGTGATCTTGGAGCCCAGGAAAATAAAGTCTGTCACTGCTTCCATTTCTTCCCCTTCTATTTGCCAGGAAGTGATGGGACATCTGGGACTGAGGATTCGGTGAATCACAAAATACTGTATATTTTTGTAAAAAAAAAAAAAAACCCATTGAAAAATGGCGGTTTAGACTAGCCTGCCCATATAAGTCACCTTGGGCATTTCCTTCAGCATGGGAAAGGCAGGGTATAAATTATTCGAAATAAAAAAATAATTATTGAGCTTCCATTAAAATAGGCAGTCTCACATGTAATAGCCATGCAATAGTTTGACCATCATGGCCATGGCCTTGGGATGGTGTGCCCGTCTTTCCCCCTCTTCATACTTTTCCCATTTCCCTCCCTAACTTCCAAGGGTGGATAAGCCATAATTTGCAGTAAGAGCCAAATCAGGCAACCTATGGTTTGCACAAACTTGCCTCCCAACCAGAATTGGAAGTCTAGTTCACATTTTGGTGTTGAGTTCTGCTTTAAAGGATAGTTATGGTTTGTACCAATAAGGAAACAAGGAGAAAAAAAACACATTGCATGAGCCCATGGCACAGTCACAAAGCCAAGCTATGATTTGATCATTACTGTGAACCAGGAGAGCCAACTTGAGTTCAACATTGGGGGTGCCCGTAGCCATGCCCCTGATGCAGCCACGCCCACACAGCATTAAAATGGCACCTTCAAATCTCTCACTGTCCCACACCCCTCCCGCCATCTCTCGCTCTCCCCTCGTCCCTCCCGCCATCTCACAAAGAAAACCAATAAGCCCTGGGCCAGCCCCCTCTTAGCCACAGCACACAAGCAGGACTGCTTTTTCAGTGCTGCTGGCCAGCTGGCTGCCAAGTTAGCAATCTTGTCTGTGTCCTCCCAACCCAATCGCTTCATCCAATCAGTCCCCTGGACTGCAAGGAGATCCAATCGGTCCATCCTACAGGAAGTCAAGCCCAATTGCTCCCTGGAAGGACAAATTCTGAAGCTGAAGCTCAAATACTTTGGCTACCTCATGAGAAGACAGGACTCTTTAGAAAAGACCCTCATGCTGGAAAAGATTGAAGGCAAAAGGAGAAGGGGGCGGCAGAGGATGAGATGGTTAGACAGTGTCACCGAAGCGATGAACATGAAATTGGGCGAACTCCAGAAGCTAGTGGAGGACAGGGAGGCCTGGTGTGCTGTGGTCCATGGGGTCGCGAAGAGTCGGACACGACTTAGCGACTGAACAACAACAAACCCAGTTTTAAAAAAAAACAGTGCTTAACAAACCAGAAGAAGCAACATCAGCCAAAGTTTACTGAAATAAAAAGGCCAGCAGAAAGAGGGCTAAGTCGATCTCCTAGAGAAAGATTTCTACAACCAAATGTACGAACACAAACCTCTGCTGAAATATCTCACATATTAAATGTACTCTATGCATTAATAACCAAGCAATAGTAGCTCGTTTCAAATAGTGTATGTGACCTATGCCATGTCACACAGAAGTAAATTGCTGGACTTAATTTCCTGTTATATAGCTTCTCCCCCAACTCAATTTTCATTATCATAATGCAGTCTCTACAGTGACGTCCCCACTTACACCTCCTACAGTGTAGCATTCATGACATTCCACCCAGGATTAATCCCTCCTCTTTAAAATATGAAATAAAATAAAAATCAGTGGCTGAAACCAAATGAAATCACAAGATTTCAATAGTGTGTACAGTTTGTGCTTCCTTCAGTGCTTTCCCACTTCAAGATGTGCAAGTGGAATTGAAAAATAAGACAACCCTCTGTTAAACTGAGAAAAGTAAATTCCCCCCCCTTTCTTAACATGAACATTGAAAAGCTTAGAAGGATTTTATGAACAGCGGAAGGTCTTTACCTGCTAGAAACAAGCACAGATGGCAAGGGAAGGGAGAAACCAGTGTCCTTGTATTTTAAAACCTTTTCTTCAGCAAACTTCTACCAAAGAGACTGCAACACAGCTGGGCAGCCTTAAATACTAGAAAGTGCTGGCAGGAAGAGAGAGAGGATCTCTATGTAAAGAGGCCTGCTATCATTTTACATCAGTAAGATTATTGTGGGCTGCAAGTGAGGGATGATGGAAAGTTTTCCACTCCATAGTACTCTTGCACACTTCTCCTGAAAATAGAGAGGCAGCTGAGTGTTATAGCTGAAACCAAAGAAGATCCATGGACAGCATTAAAAGCAAGCCTGCTAGTATTTTGGGAAGGCCTGCCTCCACCTGTTGAGGCCAGAATGAGGGTTGTCCATATACTGCTACTAAGCATGGAATTAGATTAGAACTGAAGGAAGCTGCAGAATAATAATAATAATAATAATAATAATAATAATAATAATAATAATAATAATAATAATAATAATAATAATAATAATAATAATAGGATTTATATACTGCCTTTCTTAGGTCACCAGATTTCTCTAATGACTATAACTCAAGGCGGTTTACATAGGCAGACTTTATTCAGAAACCCGAAGGTTTTTACAATTTTTACAGAAATGTTCTTTCTTTCAAGAACTACATACATACAGATGGATCTTTCTGGATTTAGTCCTTCTTTCTGGCCACCCGTTTGTCTTCTTGCTGGCTGATAAACGGCTTCCCTGCTCCCACCAGAGAAGCAGTGAGAAATAATTTCATCCATTGGAGAAAGAATGAGAAATAATTTCATCCATTGGAGGTTGAAATGGAAAGTTTAATTATTCCTTTTATCTGAAAAAACAGCCATAAACCCATATTCACAAGAGAGTTGTAGGGCATTCTAAATCTTTACATTTAACAATTCATATATAAACAGTACTATAATACAAACTGGAATCACGCCTAGAGTGAGGCATTGCAATGTTGCACCCAAATCAAGATGTCTTTGCTGGTCATAGACCAGGACTCATATTTGGCATAAAACTAATCAGCTTCTCAGGGGAAAAAACCACATAAACACAAATTCATGCTTTTATCTGATATGGGAGGAAATCAAGCCAAGGAGGCAATTTCTCCAAGCCCCTGTCTCCTTAAGCAGTGAGACCGGGCTCCCAAAGACTGAGATGTTCGTTTTTTCCGGCGTGCGTTCCCTGTTCCTGCTGAAGTCCGCAAAACCTCCAATTGGCCCCATTCACCCCTGCGCAGTGTCTTTTCTAGTGGCTGTTGCTGTTCTGCATTTCTTAAGATTGTGAGCCCCTTTGGGACAGGAAGCCATTTAATTTTATTATTATTATTACTATTTGCCTGTAAACTGCTTTGTGAACTTCATGTTGAAAAGCGGTATGTAAGTACCTGTTGACTGTTGATTGAAGTGTTACCTATAGTGCCAAAATAACCACAATGGGATACAGAGCCACTTTAAGGAGGCTCTCAACAGCTTGACTTTAGCCAAGAAGGGTTTTCCCACCAAGAGTTACTGCTGGCTGTTTTTACTGTTGCCAGAACCTCTACTGTTTGCTGGTTACTGTGCTACACTACAAGGCTGGTGTTCTTGCTTGAAGCTTTCAGCTTCAGAAGCTCATACAGTCCATTAAATCCAAAAGTAAACACTTGACTTGTCCCACACCAAATCCATTATGCACATCAATGCACACTTAGTCATGCAATTCAGCGCCATCCTAGAGTATCCTACCGCAGCAAGGCTGCAGGAGGCAACAAGCAATTTGTGCTGCTCGTCGCCACACTTCCAGGTTTCCCAGCAATGCACAAACCAGAAAACAGAGGGAGCTTGAATGGCACTTCCTCCCTCACAACTTCTGCAGAATGAATGCCCAAAGCAGCACTGCAGGTCCTTGCTCAAAGTGGATGATTGCTTTGGGACAAGAGGGAAAAAACCCCAGGGAAGATGGAAATAGGTAAATGGATGAGAAGTGTCCTGACCTATGGGAGGGAGTTGTGCACCTTGAACTCAGGGAGAGGTCTCACAGCTCCCCCTTCCCCCTCTGTGTCTTGCTCCAACTTTTACCTGCTTGTGCTCCCTTCTCACTAACAGGGCTGGCCAAAGACCTCCTGGTGCCTAAGGCAGCATCCCCCAAATGCTTCCCCCTCCCCCACCTGATGATGTGTCCGCCTCTGCTCCTCCCATTCTCGGCACTCTCCTCTTCCTTTCTGCCCCCCTCTTCCTTTTCCAATCCGGGGAGTAGAAGTAGGAAGGGCAGCAATGGATACAAGCAGGCGATGGCTGTTCCCCTCCAAACTTCTCCTGAGGCAGCCACATCAGTTGGCCTCATGGATGGGCAGCCCCGCCCTCCAGCCTAGATATCACAGTGCATCACATCCAGTGGGGGACCAAGGTGGTTTGGCACATGGAGTCCATACGTTTTCAGCACCCTCCATCATGAAGTTACTTTCTGTAATGGTCATTATATGAAATAAATAATAATGGCCAGAGAAGTGCAGAAAGCAAACTTTTTTTTATTGAACATTGTGTATTTCATACATACACACACACACAGTATGTACTTGTATTAACTTTGTAAGTTAGTGTGTTTAGATGCAAGTGTAAGTCTGTATATTTAGATGTTACTTTGTAGCTTCATATATATAGATATATAAACTGTGCAACATGCCTTCCTCACCGATGGCTGCAGCCACAGCCACCCCTCTTGCACAGCCCTCTTAGGGCAACCTCTCCTGCAGCCTGGCAGCCACCTTCTTTATACGCCACTGATTACCTCCATCTGCTTTCGGTTCTTGTTCCAATACTTCACACGGGCCAAGTCAGCAGAGTAAAATTTTGTTCTAGTTTCAGGATGTCCAACTGGTAAAGTAACGTAACATTCACTAATGGAGACTGAAGAATAAGCAGAGGAGGAAGTCTCAAGTAGTGCTGAAGCACACTAGCCCATTAGCATCAGGAAGCTTCTTCCCACCTTGCTCTCTGTTGAGCAACCAAGATTATCAGAGCATGACTTAAGGCCCATTATTTGAAGGGAAACTGTGCTAGGCAGTTGGGAAAGTTGTTTTCTTTTTTAAAGTAACATCAGGCCAAGTCTATATATATGCTTTTTCATTCAGGAGTCTAAACCATATTTCATGTCAGGAAAGTATTATCTGTATGCTGCTACAGGAGTTGAGTAGGGTTTGTATTCAGGTCTGTGCACTGGTGGTTTTTTTTATTATTTCTGTGAACTTGTGTATTATCATTTTTAAAATTTGTGTATTTCATGGCCTTAGTTATTTTTTTATTATGAATTTTGAGCTTTTATGGAAAGACAGGATATAAATCTCTTAATACAATGAAAAAATAAATTTTACCCAACTACCCGCACACTACCATTGATATTTGGTCAGCTTCTTGACTTACCTGTACTTCATTTGTGGCATAATGAAGGTTGCTCTCTCCAGCGTTTTTGATGCACCCTGATCAAGGCAACAAGTGCTGAATGTTGATATACAATAATATACAATGTTGATATACATGTTCCTTTGGGACTGTTTGATTAGTATTATTTATCACAACCCAAAATAGGCACTGTTCTACTTTCATTTATTAAGACCAACCAAAAAGTAACAAGTTATCAAACAGTGAAGCTTTCAAGTTCTATAGAACTCTTCAGCAGGCTATATGGTAAGGAAATGAGGAAGGAAAAATGAAAACATGCTGAAGGTTTCCCAATAGGCTGCTGCTTGTAAAAGCAAGATGGAAGAGATTAGGGGCGCAATCTTGACCAATTTTCCAGCACCAGGGTAAGAGCAATGCAGCTCTGAGGTAAGGGGGAGAAATATTCCCTTACCTTGAGAAGGCTTCCCTGACTACTGTACTATTCCATTGCAGAATGCAGAACATGCCTCAGTGGCCCAGCTATGTCAGTGCTGGAAAGTTGGTTTTGCATGGAAACCACCTAGGGTGCAATCCTAAACAAGTTAACTCCCAAGGGGTGGAAGACAATTTCAACACACACACAGGGCTGCTTAAATAAATGAAGCAAAAAAAATACTGTTGCTGAATCCCCTCAATATTCTAGAAATAAGAAATTTGTACATTAATTCAGTTTAATCTCCAGCAATAACTTGAAGCATACTACAACGATAATTGATGCATATGAGGGGTTAGTGGAGCAACTCCAAAAAGATACTAAAGTCTAAAAGTACAACATGGAAGAACAGTGGAGCCCCTTATAAGGAGGGATGGTTTGATCGGGCATGTAAGGAATTAGAAGTACAAATTTGAAATGCCTATCAATCTTATAGGAACTCGGAGAACCAAGGATTAGTGCCTGAATACCTGTCCCTAAAAAAACACAACTGAGACTTCTTGTGAAAGAGGCAGAAGTATACAGATGGCCAATGAAATACAGTATTTCAGAAATCCACAACCAGAGGATTTTTTTAAAACCATGATTTAATGTCATAAATATACACTGGACAACTAGCATTAAGAAGATATGGGACATTTTACAGTTTTCCTGCACTCATCCTTAAACACCCAAGGGTCACTTTGTATACAGGTGGGCCCCCATACCCACAGATTCCATATCCATGGATTGGGGCAGGAGGGCTTATCTTCCTTTATTCTTATTATGGATTGCTAAAAATCTTCTTGCTTGGGGTAGAGGCAGGGGAGAACCCTATACTTAACATAGGTTCCCTCTTATCCATGGTGTATCCCAGGAACCTATCCCCCACAGATACCTGGGCATGCCTGTACTACATTTTTCATATATACACTTATGGTTATATAGACACCTGAGAGCATAGATGTCATAAATACAGGTACACTTATCAGATAGCAGGGACAGGCTCTTGAGTACATGCTGCAATCTGCATGTCTTACTCACTAAATGAAACAGTCAAGCATCCAAAATGGAACGTTTTAGTTTTTCTATATGTCTACCAACATCCACTGTCCCTGGAGTATGAGATAGTGGGTTACCCTTGGGATTAAGAGAGCTCTGGTTAATGTGGTGGATGTGTAGGTACTCATCCTGGCTACCGGGCTGTCCCTGAAGATCGTTCAAGAAGTGAAACTGATCTAGAGTATGTCAGCCAGACTGATTTGTGACATTATATCTGGAAGGCACCTGTAACATGTATCTGAGACCTAATCAGCAATTACCTGTTTACAAATCAAGAAAAATGGAAGGTGTTAAATACTTATGTTTAAAGCCTGTTACCAACTGGGATACTTGAGGGACCATCTATTCCTATTCTTTTCTGCTCTAGTGTAGTTAACCTTCTGACAGCTCCATCTTCTGGCAGGCTTATGATCACTGTGAAAACGGCTCTTTCACAGCAGAGACCTTTAAAATTATGGGACCAATGGCAGGAAGAACTGCAATATCTTGGCACTTTGAAGAACATGTTTTCAACAACACATAATGGTTAATGTGCTTATTTTGTTTTATTACATACTGGGGGTTGGTAGGTTCCCTTCCATATTTCCACCTCTAGTATTTTTTAATTATATTTTCTTTTATTTTCACTCCCTGCCTTGAGAACAGTTATACTGAACAATGGATTGAAGGAAGACAGAACAAGCTCCTTCCTTTGGAGTGCTGAAATCAACTGATCAGTTTTGCTAGCACTTGGTACATAACATATTTTTGTTTTCATGAGGGGCTTCAGGTTTTAGTTTTAAAAATATAGCTAAAGTCTGAACATGAAACAATGAACAACACTACAACTACAATATAAAAAGTATGTTTATTATTAAATTAGCTTTTCAAATTTGCAAGTTGTCTGCACCTTGGTAATTTTGAAAAGATTCATCATAGTTATTACAAGTATTTACCTTGTGAGACTATTGTTTGATGTTAATACTATCCAATCATACTGACCATCAATAAGACACGCATGGCTGGCTCATATGCAAGCACTCCAAGCCAAGTAAGAGTTCTTCGTAACATGACCAGGAATGTTTCAAGTACTGAACTTTCCACTATTAAAATACACAGAGTATTCAAAACAAAACAATAAACCTGCTTTGAGAATATCAAAAATGCAGCTTTTACAAGTGCCTAGAAATAAGAAGTCCAGGTGGCTCAGTGACATAAGAGCGGACACTTAATACCCAAGTACCAAAGTCTTTAGGATTGCATATCATAATTCACATTCCGATACATTCACAAAAAAGGCTATATCTTTTTGTACCCAGCCAACATGATTCTGATATTGCGATTTATTGTTAAGTAGTTTTTCCTGCAGTAGTCAGAGAGGGTGTAGCCGATGGCATGAGGACGAGAATGGAAGGAGACGCTGAGAGCACAGACGGCACAACAAGCATGAGCCGAGCTGAGGACGTGAGCACGAGAGTGGCGAGCAGGGCGGTGAGTGCACCCGACGAGCCTGAGAGAGAGAGACGGTGGACAGCGTGAAGAGTCCAAGCGGCATGACGATGGTGCGCACCGGAGTGGTGAAACTACGAGCGGGGAGAGGCCACCAGTGAACGGAGGTACCAGCTTCAGTGAGGAAGATGACAATGGGCCGGAAAACCCACTGCCACCAACACTGCCGGGAAGTGCGGGGGCAGCGACTGATGCATGGTTCTAGTATATGGCACAAATGATGAAAAATCAACAAGGTAATTTGAAAGCAGAAAGACGAGAAAGGAGGAAGCTCCAAAAGCAAATGGAACAGCAGCTGGAAAAGGTGCGTAAGGAACGAGCAGAGGAGCAAAAGGAGCTGCAACTACTGTGGGATCGGGAGGTGAAACCTAGCCCTGTGGACGTGCGATGCCTTCCAAGACTGAACCGAGGCATGGATCCCTCGGACTTTTTCCAGATGTTTGAACATGTTTTGAAATCATTTAACATGCCAGTGTCAGAGTACATGCGATATTTGCATGGCCAGATACAGCATCCGGCCATAACTGCCCAATTATTGCAACTGCCAGAGACTGTCGTATAAAGATTTCAAGACCCAAATTTTAAATCAATCGGTCTTAACGGAGGAAGACAAGCGATTGCAATTTCGCCAGCAGGTAAAGCTGCCTGCAGAGAACATTCAACAGTACTTGGCAAAAATACAGCTTAAATACACTCTTTGGAAGAATTCTGCTAAAGCGACATCACTGGAGGACATTGAGAAATTGTTTTTAAAGGAACAGTTTTCTGTGTTTCCTAAACATTTGTATGTGTTGGTTTAAGATGCAAATTGCCAACTTTGCAGCAGATGGCATTGAAGGCTGATGAGCTGTTTGTGACGCGCCATTCCGCTGCACAACTTGCAAGTAAGTCTACTGACAATGCTCAACAGCAAGGAAAAGATAAGGGATGTGCTTGACATGCAGCGGGTCAGGGACATTACTCGGGTGTGGCTGAGGCTTCCAAGCAAGAGGCAAAGCAGGATAATAAAGGCGAGCAAAAGATGTGGCCAGCAAATGTTGTGAGTAAGGCAGAGAGCAAGAGTGGAGCATTTGAACAGACTGGACAGTCGACCAAAGATGGCCCGAAGAAACCACCCCGCTGCTTCTCCTGTGGGGAATTAGGACATATCATGACAATGTACAAAGGGTGTGCAGACTCGCTCACAAACTCAAGTGATTCAGCATTCCAAGCCTGTGCCCGCGGATTACCAAGAGCGTCAGTAGAGGGAGATGGCTCAGAGCGAGGACTGAAATTTTGAAATGGAGATTTAACAACAATTGCGTGAAATTCACAGCCCGAGGTGGAGGAGGATGGGACCCCGGGAGCACCCACAACAGAGTGGGAATGGTCCGGTACATACCTGCTGATGTGAGTATGCAACGAGAAGGGCGAAGCAAAGCGAAGCTGCCTCAGATAGAAATTGAGAGAGGGGGGAGGCAATGTGAGCAATCTTCAAAGACAGAGACTGTGGGTGCTGTGGGCAGAGTGGAGCAGCCAGATAGCATGACAGAGGAGGCTGTGAACTTAACCCCTGTGTGTATGTGCACAATATTTGCTGTAAAACCAGCAGATTATGTTGAAATCTTCCCCGAGATCAGTCCAAAACAGAGGGATTGGATGAACACACAACGCTATGTGGAGGTGGAAATTTTTGGAAGCACCCGGGTTTCTGCGCTGCTTGATTCCGGTGCAGACCTGTCCTCCATAGCCCAAGATTTGGTTCCCCCTGAAGCCATCCAGCCAAAGTGTTGTGCAGCCATGCAAGCGCATGAAACAGGCTGTATGCACAAGAAGCAAAAGTGCCCATCAAGTACAAGAACTTTGAGTCAACCATGCTTATGCTTCTTCATGAGAAAAGGCAGGCCCCTCCCTTTATTGTGGGTGCGGACGTATTATGTCATACATTAAAAATGTTTCGCATCACACGCGCACAAGCAAAGTGTGTGCAAAAGGAGGTGGTGGTGGCTGCTGAAAAAACCAGCTCTGAGAGTCTGCAGGACTTCTCAAAAGGCACAAGTCAAAGTGCAATCGGCTTGGGCTCTTGTTATGCAAAATGAGACCTCTAGACATGTAGAGGACCCATTTGAATATCAATTGGTGTTGGGCATTTATGATTTCTCCCAACTTCTTACACCATGTATTAGAAGTGCAAGGACAGGTAAATCTCAACATCAGGCTCATGAGTGATGCTCTAATTGCACTGTAATGTTCCGATGTAACTCTTGTTCTGATGTAAATCAAAAGGCCCCAGGACCTGATGGGATTATAGCAGAATATTATAAAACATTTGAAGAAATTTTACAAATCCCCCTAAAGAAATTGATATCTGAGATTTGGCAGAGTGGTGAAACACCGGAATCAGGGAACGAAGCGACAATAACATTAATTCATAAGCCGGAAACAGATATAATACAAAAGAGATCAAGAATTATAGATCAATCTCGTTACTTAATGTAGATTATAAGATCTTTGTATTGATTTTAGCTACAAGAATGAAAAAAGTCTTAAATCAGATTATTCGTGACCATCAAGGAGGTTTTCTTCCTAAGAAACTGGAATAATGTGAGGATAATAATAGATATTCTGGAATTTTTAGAATTACACCCTGGACTAGGATTAGTCTTCCTAGATGCACAGAAAGCTTTTGATAATGTGAATTGGGAATTTATGTTTGAACAGTTACAACAAATGGAATTTGGAGAGAATTTTATAAAAGTGATAAGAGGAATATACTCTAGACAAAAAGCTGGGGTAAAAATAAATGGAGAATATACAGAAGAGATACAGATTCAACAAGGAACTAGACAAGGATGCCCGCTATCACCATTGTTAATCTCACAATGGAAATTTTAAATAATGTAGTGAGAGCGAATGAAAGAATAGGGGGAATAAAAATTCAAAATGAGACTTATAAATTACAAGCATATGCAGATGACTTGGTTTTTATATTAGAAGATCCAAATCAAACATTGAAATATTTGTTAGAAGATTTAAGAGATTATGGAGAAGTAGCAGGACTAAAGACCAATTATCAAAAAACAAAATTACTTTTAAAAAATGTAAAAGACAGAAATATTGAAATTAAATATGGATTACAAATTACAAATAAAGTGAAATATTTAGGAATATTTTTAATGAAAAAATCAAGTACATTGATGGAAGATAATTATTTTAAATTGAAGGAGATTGCAAATATAGAAAAATGGAAAAATTTAAGATTATTGTTTATGGGTAGAATTGCAAAAGAATTTTTTTTACAGAATTAAATAAAATTATAGTAAACTATGTATGGCAGGGTAAAAAAGCAAGACTCCCAACTTCTTCAATCACCTATAAGAAGTGCAAGGACAGGTAAATGCCAACATCAGGCTCATGAGTGATGCTCTAATTGCACTGTAATGTTCCGATGTAACTCTTCCGAAAACGCATTGGTGTTAAGTGAAATGTGACTTCAGCCTTCTGTTTGCTGAGATTGTGATAGCTGCACAACTACTAACCTTTGTGCCTTTTGCTTATACGAGTAGAAAACACTTTTCTCCAAAAGATTTGTGAGAATATATTGAATAATTTTTGAGGATGAGCACTAAAGCTGAAGCAAAAGGAGTTTGCTTATGAAATGCATATTATATGAAATGTTATTTTCCTGGAGAGATCAAACTACCTTATTTTTTTTACTTACTGTACTATGCTGATAACACTTAATACCCAAGTATCAAAGTCCTGAGGTTTGCATATCATAATTCACATTCAGATACATTCACAAAAAAGGTGCTCAACCTGCTATAAAGACCATTTGGAATGAGTCATTCAGAAATTGTATTCCACACATACTTCGCTCAGCATCAAGATTAGGATTTGCAGGTTGGTGCAAAAAAAGGAAATCCCCCCTCCTCCTAACACAAGATATGGGGACATTGACCTTAATTTCAGCAATAAATAATTTCTTCCCAGTACAAAAAAACCCTGCGCTTTTCAAAAATATTCTTTCATCATCAACAACCTTTCAGGAAGAGTTATTTCAAGGAAGGGCACAATCTTTAAAGCACAACAAGCCAAGCCAACTCTACTATTTTAATCAAGTCCTGATTCTGAATTAGGGGTGCATCTAGATCAGTTGCTTCCTTCACTCCTGACCAGCAACAAAAAGTACAAACATGTCCTCCAGACAAAAGTGGAACCTCTTTTCAAGATAAGAAAAAAACTGACTCAAAACAAAAGTGGAATTCAACAGGCAACAGTTGTCATGACAAATCTCTTTTCCATCTGTGACAGTCTACACTTGAAGGAAGCCTGTACTGGTCAGTCTGACAGCAGGGTTACACAGATTAAAGAACCTTGTCCTTCTAGACTATAAAGGACTAGAAAAACTACTTAACAATAAATCGCAATATCAGAATCATGTTGGCTGGGTACAAAAAGATATAGCCTGAACATATTCAAAACAGGGTGTGCGTGAAAGACGATCTGCCAGTTCCAACAAGAGATTTTAACGAATTCCATTGGTACTGTATCAAATCTGAAACTAAGACAAGCTAAAACAGAAACAGATATTGGAGATCAGTTAATCTACAGATCAAAGCTGAGGAACAAGACAGAATTTCTTAGATACATGAAGTCTCAACCATAACTTTGAGACTTAGCAGTTTATTTTGGAAACTGCAAGCAGGAAAAGGAGACAGAACCATGTGCTCATTTTCTATTACACTTCATTAACTCATTGCTCCAAATACAGTATTCTTAAAAGGGCTTGGACATTTAATGATTTTACCATATAAAAATAATTTTACACACAGCTGACCAGCTCTAGCAAGCATGTTTTTCTTCCAGTTTCAGAACTGTGGGCTTAAGAATTATAGGAACAATTCACCAGAACTGCACTTGTGTTCTACACATTCTGTGTGTGTAATTTTCAGGTTCTTTGGAAATAAAACGATATTTGACTTTGTATCACAAACTTATACCGGTTCCAACTGGCAAGCTGGAAATACTTGCCCTAATGGTGGCAACTTTCTGGCTTGCTTATTTTACTTGCAAGCAGTTCTCTTGCGGAAGGGAATTTTCAGGCAACACAGGCAAGACCAGGTGGGAGATACGGCTCCACAACCCACTCAATTTGTCTCTGTCCATGTGGTTATAAGAACTTGGCATGTTTGAGTTGGTAAATTTAGCCCATAAAAAATCCCTAACTTTTTCTTCAACATCCAACAGGCTAAGGTCCTTTCCAAGTGACTCTTCATCTAGGAGAACAGTTAAGAGCAGAGCCACATCTTTAAATGCTGCATTTTCATGATCACAGTACTTGTAAAAAATCAGGGTGGAACCTGCAGGCAGCGACTCAAACCGATGCACTACTGCTGCCTTCTTGCCTCGCTTGAAACCAGAACTCAACTCTTCATCAACAGCTAGCTTGACAACATCGCTGTTTAGAGTGGTTTTGCCAGTCCCATCAATTCGGATTGTGGAGGCACGTTGAGAAGATGAGAAAGCATCAGCAATCTGGTTGCTTAAACATTTCAGGGCATTTTCAGCTTCTTTTGCAGCAGTGAGCAGTAAGATGGCAGGCTCCAAATGGGGTTTAGAGGAGTTGAGATGTTTCTCAAAGGTGGTTTGAATTCTCTTCCACAATCTTTTGTCCTGACCTGGATAGCTGTTTATGAGCTTGGTCATCTGGTTCCGAAATGCTTGCAGGGCTTTATTCATTGCCTCATACTTTGAAAACTGAGAATCCTGACATGCATACCATCCACCAACAGCAATGCAAGCTACTACAAACACTAGAATCCAGACAAATGAATGCCCCCCACTAGATTGCAGACTAGGTCCTACAGAAAACAGGGAGAGGGAGAAAAGAAAAAGAAAGAAACAAAGTAAGTAATGTATTCAAGTTGTATATTTAAAAATGTTATTTTTGCTACTCTAGCTGGTTTTCAATAAAATCATATCAGATATAAAGGAAGACACATTATGGCAATTCGGAAGAGTTGGACTGCATCAGAAAACCAGCATAATGCAAGGGATTACTTGATAAATCTTTATAGCTGAAATTGTTGCTGGTGAGAGCCTAAAGAGAACATTTCTTGGAGGAAAAAAAAACCACTGAGCCAGCATTTTTAACCTTCCCATTGTTTTTCAGTTTAAGTTTGTTTTTGCTGAAAAGTTGCTTACAACAAGCTCTGCAGGATCAACCAACAGACCTGACTCCTTAAAAACAAACCCCCCAAACCCTCACCCAACTGATACATACAGTGAACCCTGTCAACTAGATTGCTGGATGGATGGAAACAATGTTCTCCTGGTTCATAGCCAATAAGGAAGAATTCCTTATTCAGAGGGAGTTAAAAGATGCTTCCATGAACCTGAATGTTGTCCTTCATCAGTGTTAGAAACTGTTCTTCTGATCTGGCCTCTTTCAGGTCTGATACTGTAGGAGCTGAAGATTGTTCTCACTGGCTTAGAATTGTTGCTTTAGTAAACTCCTTTTGCAACATGCTCAGGTTTTTTCAGCTCTATGTTAGTTCCAAATAGTTCCAGTACTAGAACTGAAGACATCCAAAATGTTGCTGAGATGGTTGTCTTTTTATGCCATAACAATATAATATTTATGTTTGAGAGTTCCATCAATCCTTATTCAAAAGGAAACTTACTATGCTTTATACATTCAGATTTTAAGATGCTAGCCAATGTTTTAAGGGTTAGAAATTCTCTCTTGTTCCTCAAAGTCTAGTATTTTCTAACTACTACTAATACATCTCATTGTGTCATCAGACTGTAGCTTCCTTTCAAAATCATGAATCAATTTTCTAAACTAAGCATGTCAGCTAAGTCAGTTATGCAATCATGCAAATCTAAAACAGTAGCAATGTCCTCAAATAAATTATATTTTCTGCTGAAGTTTTGTTTTTTATAATCTTACTTTTAGGACCAGTCTGTGGATCCTCCTTTGGCATACGCGCTTGAACTCCTGGCTCAGTTTCATCTGCCACAAAAAGGAAAAAGGATGAAAGCAAAATAAACCTAACTATTCACTAACCAGGTCCTATTAGCTTCATGATTAGAAGCATTAAAAAAGGAGTATTTACATCAATTTAGATCTACTATAGAGAAATTGAATAACCAGTATAGAGAAGTTGTGAAATCTTTCAGATTTGAGGGGAACATGCATAATAGATGCCTTCCAGGTACAGGAGAGCATCTCCCAAGACGGAGTGAGTGAGACAGTCATCTGTAGAAACATTTATGAAAAATATTTATCCAATGCCCTTTAGACCTACTGGAGGGTCTACAACAGCTACAACATTACATTCCCAAGAACAATTTAACCAATAAAGTCAACAATACAAAATCCAGAGCAGAACAGGAGCACAGCAAACACCAATAGTGAAAAACAGAAATGGCAATAATCTAACCGAAGGTCAAACAAATCAGAAACACTAACTTTTTACACATCAGCAACAATGAGGCAACCTGGGGCCTAGGAAGGTCTGCATTCCATTACCTGGGAGTGGTTAGAGAGAATCCTCTGTCTTCAACACCTGTACTTTGAGCAAAGGAACCCAGAGCAGGGTCTCTGATGACGAGCAGTGTGTGAACAGGTGTTTATAATGATATTTCTCTCTTACCTATTTTTTCTAGAACTCAGGTTATAAATCAATCCTATCCAACTTTCCAGTGCTGATGTAGCTGTGCCCACAGGGTGTGCACTGCATCCTGCAGTGGGGGTGCAGCCAGGGAGACCTCCTCAAGGTAGGGAAACATTTGTTCCCTTACCTTGAGGAAGCATTGCGGCTACACTAACGCTGGAAGGTTGTATAGGATTTGGCCCCAACTCAGAACCAATTAGTAATAAACAGACAAAGCCACATAATTTTAAAACATATGTCTCAAATGTCAGAAGTTAACCACTTGGAATGAAAATTAGTCTTTGAAGCCATGCTGACCTTTATATCTTCCTAACCAAGCATCATTCTATTTGCTTAATGAATTGAATGCTTCTCTTTGCAAAGAAATGAAAATACAAACAAGTGAAGGGAGCAGGTTTGGAAATATAAGTTCCAGCATTAATGTGTTGAGAGCATGCCAGAGATGAGCATGTTCTACTAGAACTAGTGTACCTTCGCTCAGCTTATCTCAGATAAGACCTTAAAGCCATTTCCAATGACAGAGATGACACCAAATTGCTAATCCTGCACTATCCCCATCCTATTGGAATCCCCATCTCTACTTCAGTTTTATACTGATTTTCACAGTTGCCATCCACAGCCACATAAACAATCCAGTCAATCTTTTCAGACCAAAAAGGACGTATTCAATTGCCAAGCCATGTCTTGAATCTTTTTGTATTCTTCAGCCAAGAACTAGAGCACTACTGCCATCCTATCCGCAGTGTATGTTTTCAAACTGGGGCTTCACGACACCCCAGCCTGAACAGCCTGTCTCTGGCCCCTTAAGGGGAAGGGAGAAGGCAGCAACACAATTGGGATGATCGCACTGCTGCTGGGGGGTAAAAGGTCTTTTTAGTACTTTAGCTCTGGCCTCCTAGAGGCTCCAGGAAGCCTGCAGACCTCTCTGTAGAACTCCCCCACACCTCCTAATAGCTACAAATAATTTACAACAAAAAAAGGACGTTGCAGGTTTTTTACTTTTTTCTGTTAGGAGGCGCGGGGAGCTCTGCTCTGAGGGTCTGTGGGCTCCTGGGACACCCCCCCCCAGGATGCCAGAACTGCATGTGTTAGGTACTACAAAAAGACTTACAACTTACAGTGGTTCTCAAACTCCTGAGTTTTCAGAACCAATGGTTTATATTAATTTGCCAGAAAAAAATGAGCTCAACTTGATCATGAAATAGGGATATGAATATAAAATAAAATCCACTTTCTCTGTACCAGCGGTTGCTAAACTAGTGACTGTTGCGTTCCTGCTAACCCTTTCCCCATTCCCCAAGCAGCTCTTACCACTCCCTGGAAGCACCACTCCATTTTCCAGCTGATTGTCTGGCAGGGGCACTCTGGGCCGTCACATCTATACCTGCTGCCTGCTGCACAGCCTTCTGGGACACACAGGCATAGATGCGAATGCCTTGCCAGCCGATCAGCTGGAAAATGGAATGGTGCTTCCACAGAACAATAAGAGCCACTCACATAGGGGCAGGGCGTCTCTGTAAACCAAATCCGGCCTGCGGGCTGGGGTTTAGAGATCCCTACTCTATACACACCAACATACAGAGACAGAAATGTTGAAGTTGTATAGAGGTAAAGGTTTCCCCACAACCGAATGGTCTAGTCATGACTGACTGTAGGGGGTGGTGCTCATCTCCCTTTCAAAGCCTGTAGAGCCGGTGTTTTGTCCGAGGACAAGCTTCCGTGGTCATGTGGCCCGCATGACTCTATGCCGTAGCGCATGGAATGCCATTACCTTCCCACCGAAGTGGTACCTATTTATCTACTTGCATTTAGATGCTTTTGAACTGCTAGGTTGGCAGGAGCTGGGACAAGCAACAAAAGCTCACTCCGTCGCGCAGTCCTGAACTCCCAACCTTCCGGTCAGAAAGCCCAGCAGCAGCGGTTTAACCCACTGCACCACCATGTCCCTTGTATACATACATGCTAATCTGTCTTGTAAGGTTGTTTTGTCAAACCCTTGATGCTTTTGAACAAAAGACTGAATCTAAAAAAATGTAGCGAACACAGGCATATTATACCAGTGGTTCCCAAACCTTTTATAGCACCAGGACCCACTTTTTAAAATGACACTATCAAGTCCCCCCCTGTTAAAAAAAAAGGTGATATAGAAAGAATTTTTATTTATAACTAGTATTTATTTATTTGCAAAAAAGCCCTGACCAATTTCTTGTAATAAAACAGTCAAAATGAGTAGTTTCAAAGCTTGAGGGACTTACTTATGTGACACAGCCTTCATCTGCCCCTAACCTGTCACTGATGGAAAAAAACACCAGAAAAAAAGAGGCTCAAACATTTATCTCCCCAGATTCACACAAGCTTGCAAACTGCAAGAGCTCAGCTCTTTGCAGGGCAGTTAGTGGCTATCTGATTTTTGAATAGCCCCAGGGCTTGAAGCAATTAGTTATCCATATTTCCATCATCCACATTTTCATTAGAGGGTCTGTGAGACCCACCAAGTTGATCCCAACCCACAGTTTTGAGAATCATATGCTATATGCACTTTCCTGGGAGTAAGCCCCACTAATTCAATTAGTCATACTTCTAAGTGGAGATGCATAGGATTCTGCTACAAGAGTCACAAAGGATCAACAGGATCCTATCTTTAGAGTGCATGTGAAAGTGCAACCTCTAGGAATAGTCTGCTCTAGACTGCCTCATGCAACCAACGTATGATCCATTTCCATTTTTAGAAATGCATACTCTGCATCTGCACTGGCGAATGTGGATAGGGACCACAATGGATACCATACATAAATTCCAGCCCAATGCTGGAATTGACTAGGAAAAAATATGGGTGTAAAGCAGGCACGTATCTTACCTGTAGTGCCCCATGGCGCGAGCCATGGGGTGCCGGGCAGCAACAGGGTCCATTGCACGCGGTCCAGGAGAGACCATGCGGTTCTTGACCCGCCCTCCCACCCACACTCCCCTTACACTTGGAAATAGAGCGTTTCTGGGGTAAGGGAGGCGTGTCTGACTGACGCACAGGGGCGGGACGACATGGGGGCGCGGTTTCAGTGCCTGCCATGGGGCGCGCTCGGGCCTCCAGGTGCGCCTGGTGTAAAGTTCAAATAAACCACTGGCATGGTACATTAACAGGATTTTCTTTTTTTCCCTCCAAAGGAAACAGCTGAAGGTCACAATTACCTCTCAACGACCGATATCTGTTAGTTGTTGAAAAATAAGTAGAATTTTTGATTTCAGATTTCCTCTCATTCATATCCTCCTTTTCACCAAGTTCCTTTTCTGAAAAAGGCAAAAATATTAAACATTAGACCCCTACAGCAGTATACTAGTTAGGCCTGTTCTTATTTACAGTCCTATATTGACATTTCAGCAAATACACGTTGAGAAAGATGAACAGTTAAAGTGTCAGGTTCCTTTTACTTGAATAAAGATGCAGAAAACAAGAGATCTTTTCTTATCTAACTATGACTCAATTGGATAGCTAAGATTTTTCTGGCTTAGTTGTGGATTCATATGAGCACGACAGAGGTGCAGCCGTCCTCCTCCCCCCCCCACCTCCCAGATTACCTGTGGATCTGGTATCTGTGTGCTCATTGCCTTCATTTTGCTGTACTAGCATGGAAGTATGCATTTTCTTGCTTAACAGATAAATGCAATGTGAAGGCAGGCAGGAACTGTCCTGCTTCCTGTTAACATTTTGCCAGTCTCTAGTGTGCAGGCTGCTTGCTGGCATGTCACATTCCTCAGTTAAGCAAGGAAATGCTGGCATGTCTCATTCCTCAGTTAAGCAAGAAAATGAATGCTTCCATTCGGGATCAAAAAGCTATGAAATGCAAGAATGCAAATCTGTGGCATCCTCTGAATAGCTTAAATTCAATTTGTATATATTTGAGCTCTGAATAGAAATGTCATAGAGCTCAAATGTATACAAATTGAATTGTATACAAATGTATACAAAAACAAATGTTTTTTGTGAGTAAGATAGGATTACAGGCAAACTGAACACAATGGACTTACTTCTTAGTAAAATAAACACTGTTTTCAAATACCTCTGGTCATTTCACAATCTTTTTGCCCTATTTTCCCCTCTCTTCTCCCATCCCAAGGATACTACAATTCAACGATTTAATTGGGCTCTAGTCCATAAAAGCTCATGCCACATGAGCTAGGTAAATCTACTTAGCTACTATTTGTTTCAAAAAATTAACAGTTATTCCCCTGGATTTTAAAATAAAAGTGATCCAACCCAATTTATTCCTTGCAGACTGTCAGACAAATCTCCTCCTAAGAAGGAAAATGCTGCATGAGTTATCAGCATGGTACAGTAGGTAAAAAAAATAAGGCAGTTTGATCTCTCCAGGAAAATAACATTTCATATAATATGCATTTCATAAGCAAACTCCTTTTGCTTCAGCTTTAGGGCTCATCCTAAAAAATTATTCAATACATTCTCACAAATCTTTTGGAGAAAAATGTTTTTTACTAGTATAAGCAAAAGGCACAAAGGTTAGTAGTTGTGCAGCTATCACAGTCTCAGCAAACAGAAGGGTGAAGTCACATTTCTCACACACTTAACACCAATGCGTTCTCGGAAGAGTTACATCGGAACATTACAGTGCAATTAGAGCATCACTCATGAGCCTGATGTTGACATTTACCTCTCCTTGTACTTCTAATAGGTGGTCGAAGAAGTTTGGAGTCATCAGGAATGCCCAAGATGTTTCCTACCAAGGGAAATAAATTAAAAAATGTATTTATCAAGCAGATCCTGCAATTGTGCACATCCTTCAAATGCAGAGAAAAAAATTGTACATGCTTGTCAGATAAAAACTTAAGGGCACAAGCAGAATATGCAATACACAATACAATACAAATTGGATTATTTTTTAAGGCTTTTAGATACACTTTATAAAGGCCCCTTTACAAATACATAAAAGTATATGAAGTAAACAAGAGAACAAATGGGCATATATGTCCCAACATCTGACATACATGCACAGCATCCTGTCCAAAAACTGGAAGTCACATTTTTTATCCATTTCAGGCCTCAGAAAACCCTCTGGACCTGACCAGAGCCCATCTCCAGTCAAGTAGGGAGGGTTCAGGTGGGCCCTCCTGGGGGGGAGGTGAGTTCAGCACCCAGATGATAAAATCTGCTGATGCTCAATCTGTGAATACTGAGGGCCTGCTATAGTTTCATACAAATGTGAGCTTCCCAACCCTAAAACTAGGTATTTCAGCTACAATAAGAGTTTAATGCTTAAACATTAATGTTTAATGCTTCTTCGACCACCTATTACAAGTGCAAGGCTGCCTGTGAGGGAGGAGTTGTGTCGGACCAGCTGTTTCTTGGTGAGAGCAAGAAGCCATTTATCAGCCGGCAGGAAGGCAATCGTGCAGCTAAGAAGGCTGAACTTGAAAATGTCATCTGAATGTAGCAGTTCTTTTAAGATTAGAACTATTTGTGATTGTAAAAACCCTTTGGGTTTAGAAATGCCTGCCTATGTAAACCGCCTTGAATAATAAAGTCAAAAGAGCAATCTAATGACCTAGAAAGGTGGTATATAAATACTTATTATTATTATTATACATGTGAGCAAGTACAGTCAATCCTCATTATCCACTAGGGTTAGGTTCCTGAAAAACCTAGTGGATACGGAGTTAGCGGATACCAAATCATTGAGCCTATAGGGAAATATGGGGTTAGGTTCAATGGGACCTTCACCATACATTCTATGAATTTTGTAAACCCAAATCTATTGGTATATTGCATATACTGTATGACATTCCTTTTTTTTAATCAGTGTATGTTATTGTGCGTTATTCACCAATAAAGGTTGTTGTTATAATGAACCTTCATCTGATCTTGAAGTCTACGGGCCAGGGCCGGGTGACTCAGAATGCCAGGAGCAAGAGACTCCCTACAGGGATCCTGTTGCTCCCTGAGGCGTCTGGTGGGCTACTATTATAGTAGAGATATAGGAAGATGGGCTATATGGGCCTTTGGCCTGACCCAGCAGGGCTCTTCTTATGTTTGTTGGCCCAACAACAAGGCCTCAGAGTTCAGCAGGGGGAAGGAGTTCAGCAGCAGAGTTCAGCAGTTCCTCCTCCGACACTTGCTGCTCCCTGGCTCCTTCCCTGGGCTTACCCCAGAGCAGCCCTCCAGTGACCTCTCATCACCAGAAAATGAGCAGATGAAGGTGCACTACACAGAAAACATTGCTAGGTATTCCAAAGTCCCTCAGACTGCAGCACAACACTGAGAAGCAGTCATAATAAAATTGGCTCTCATTTGAAATAGCACAGATCACAGGAGGTCTCCAAAAAAGACTCTGTAGGACAATAAACCCCAGGAACAGAGAAACAAATTTTTTATCCAATCCTTCCATACCGCATACAATTGGCCACACACACACACACACACACGGTCCAGTACAGCACCTAAAAATAATTTCAGAGAAAGCATGACTTGGTTTTCCAAGCAGATTCTTTTTTAATCGTGCATTTAAAAGTAGTCTTTTTTTTTTTAAGTGAATTGCTAGCACCCTATCTGCACATGACAACAAAATGGGCAAAAAAATGAGCAGATTACAGTACAGAGAAAACATTGCTAGGCTTTCCATGGTTCCTCAAACTGTAGAACAACACTGAGAAGCTGTCAAAATAAAATTGGCTCTCTCTTGAAACATTCAAAGGAAGAATCTCCAAAGAAAGACCCTCCAAAAATGATTCTGCAGGACAGAAACGCGGGAAGGGAAGCAACAACAGACAAAGCAGCAAGCCAAGGGAGTGACTACAAATAAACCTGATAAGGAAAGAAAATTGCAAAGATCTGAACTGCTTTGCTCCAGCTTTGTTTTTCTTCCTTTGTCAGATATGTTATTTGAAGTCGTTCCCTTGGCTGGTTGTCAGCCATCAGCTGTAGATCAGGACTTGGCTGCCTGTCAGTGCTTCCTTCTTTTTATTTTAGAGCTTTTTTTTTAATAGGAGGTGGTTGCTGCAGCCATAGAAAATTTGGAGGGGCTGTTTACCTCACAGATATGGAAGAAGAGGTCACGGGAAGTGAGGTTAGGTCACCCAACAGCCCCTCATGGATAGACAAGGTCACGAATACTGAGGTCACAATTAACGAGGATTGACTGTAACTAGAACCATAATTCTTTAGCCTTTCCTCTCTCACTCACTTTTTAATTGCTAGCTGTCATGGTTTCTAGAATGTTTAAAAAAACTACAGCTTCAATCCAAAGCATGCCTATCAGGAGTAAGCCCCATTGCATACTGCAAGGACATATGCACAGGATCAGGTTGCATGATTCCTAAACACTCTGAAAGCACAATAGTAATAGAACTATCAATGTGCGACATAGTCATTCAGTACAAATGGTCAATATCGCAGGTGGAAACCGATCAAGAAATACACCTTTTTTTACTACAAATTTTATTCTAGCAATACCCCTTTTCCTAACCAAAAGCAATTATTTCAGTCTGTGTACCAGTAAAGCATGTTTTGTGATAACACAATACTGGCAATTCAATTATTTACCCTTGAACTTTGGTACCGTAAATATTAGAATATAGAGTGCGCCCTTGGTATCCACACATACTCCCCCAGAAAACTAAATCCGCAGATACCGAGATTGACAGGGGGGAGGTTGTGCCACAAAAACTTAACTGGACGCTGTGCTAAGTCTAGAGGTTGTGCTAGCCTCTTAGATGCAACCAGAAATCACTGCCAGTTTGCACCCGAGACTTTCGGTTGCACGCAACCTTCAGCCCCCTCAGGACACCTCCCAGACACAACCAGAAGTCACTATCGCGAATGAAAACCAACTTCCAGTTGTGTCCATGAGGCCTTCTGAGGCGTGGGCTCAATAGCCACAGATACTGAGCCTGCGAATAAGGAGGGCCCACTATAATTACTGTATATAATCATGTATAAATGGATGTCATGTATAAGTCGAGGGCAAGTTTTAAGCCACAAATAATGGCATTTACCATGACCCATGGATAAGTCGAGGGTAAAACCTAGGGCAGGGGTCAGGGAACTTTTTTATCTTTTACCCCAAAATATATTTAGATATGCTGACATTACCCCCCCCCCAACCACCAGAACAAAAGAAAAAAAATTACATATTGGAACCCATTGCTTTTTATTTGATTAATTAATGAGCTTAATTAATGCTATGTAAATATGAAGTTGTAAAGAGTTTGGGAGAGTTAGGAAAGTTCTTTAAATATTTTTTAATCTTACTCTTATTGTAAATATCTAACCTGCTTAGTTAGATTTGATTTTGTCCTATGGGGTGTTAAAATATTCTTGCTTGATGACATCACTTCCTTTGGGCCCCGGTGATAAAAAGTTTGAGAGCCATTGTACTGGATTAAAGAAAAACACTTTTAAGGTCAGAAAGTAAGATAAAGGGGCAGCCTCCAAAGACTTATTTCAGACTTTAAAAGATTTATTTGCAACTCTGGATCAAACCAAAAAATGATAGCAGTAGCCATTTTTTTTATGTAGATATCTGTTTCATACACTTGTCAAACAGGGAATACCTCATTTTTACATCACAAGGAGTGTGCATGTAGGTAAGGAGATTCAGCTAGCCTCATACAAACGTCTCTTAAATGTGAAAAATTAGATACTCTCCACTTTAAATATTAACAGGATGAATGGGAGCAAAACAAATACATCTGTTGCCCGATTAGTTTGACCCCCCCCCTCCCCACTTCACAGAAACATAGCTGTGGGGAAGGCAAGGGCCATTCCTAATGTGTGCTAATACAAAGGGGGCTATGCAACTTAGCAGCACAGTATCTGCTTTTCCATTCTGGAGAAGGCAAATAGTACTAATACAGAAACGCAGCAAGCGTTCCTACATTTTGTCTCCTGCAGCTCGCTTTCCCTCTCGCCTCACCTCACGCTGTATGCTTGCCTGACGTCTCTCTTTGGTGTCCTGCGCACGTGCCCCACACCCCCCACGACATGCTGAGCCCCAGTCCGGATTGGAGGATTGTTGCACCGGGCTACAAGTTGAGGGGGAGGAGGACTGTCTGGTGTCGGCTCAGACTGTTACTCTGCAGCCAGTCGCGTTTGCCCCAGCCTGCACGCTCCTTACGTTCAGTGGCCAGCCGGCGTCTGTCAACTTCTGTTTGCTCATAAGTAAGTCTGATTGAATTCAATGGGCTTTACTCCTGGGGCAGTGTGTGCTTTGGACTGCAGTTTTAATTAAGATGGGGTGCAATCCTATTAATACTTACCCGGGAGTAAGTGCCATTTACTATAATGGGACTTACTTCTGAGTAGACATTAATAGACTTGCACTCTTAGGCAATCAATTTTTTAAAAGACCTCAGTTCCAATCAGCCCCTCCCCTGGCAACAGCACCCAGTCTTAGGAGACACCTTCCATCACACACAGACACTTTGGGACATTAAAGAAGCGCCGCATCTGGCCTTGGGCAGCGATCAAAATGATGGGGCTGCGTGTTCTGCAAGAAGCCTGAGCGAGGGGTGTGCAATTCCCCCTGGCAGGGCAACGGAGGGGGGGGGGAAGACGCGTGCCCCAGCAGGGCAACGGAGGCTGGGGTGGGGGAAAGACGCGTGCCTTCCCTCACCTCCGATGCCCAGCCATCCCTGGCTTGCCTCTTCACTGCCGCTCTGCTCCGCTGCCGCTCAGGTCCAACACGTCGCTGCTCTGCCGCTCTCCTTGCTGCATCCATGTGCTCTAAATTACCGTAGTGTGAAAAGCAGAGCAGGCGCAGAGCAGTCTGGGGTGCGTTTTGCTGGCCAGCGAAAGTGGGTGGAGCAAAACAAAACGGAGCCAGCCAGCCAGGGAACCAGAATGGGGGTAATGGACGGTCACGCTGCCAAGACACAGCCGTGCATGCATATAGATTCATATGCATGCCCGGCTGTGTCTCGGCAGCGCAACCGTCCATTACCCCCAGGAATTTCATTTTTACCCCATTTGGGGTAATTTACCCCAATTGAATTAGATGATTGAATTGAATCTAATTGAATTAGATGATTCTGTCTAATTTTACCCAACACCAGATTCTGACAAATGATCTACCAATAATTATTACCTAAGAACTGTACAATCTACCTATTTATTAAAGTACAGGAAAAACAACAACAACATAGCAAGCAACTATCAAACCAATTGTTCCCAAATCTTTTAGCACTGGGACCCACTTTTGAAAATGACCCACAAGAAGGAATATCATTAAACAATGGGCAAGACATGCTAGAATAGTGAAACAAAGCACATAAAACTGTTCAAGAATAGAGCTGATTAAGTAGTTACCAGATGCAATCTGGTACAGAGTGCCTATATCTGTAACCATTGTATAGAAGAAGGAATTTGGGTAGTATAGGTGCAGCTCACCATGGAAGGGTTTCAAAAGCTACAACTGCCCAAATTCCCTCTTCTACACAATGGTTAAAGTTATAGGCACTCTGTCCAGTTTGTATCTGGTACCCCTTAAAGCCTCCTTGGGCTGGTATGGCTTCTGCAGGGATGATTCCCTCCTCCCATGAGAGGAAAAGCTAGAGCTGGAGTCTGCATGGTCCCATCAAACTTGTTTGAGAGCAGCTACACTGACATAGAAGCTACCCATTAAAATGCTCAAGGCATACCTTGATTAAAAGGTAAAGGTTTCCCCACGACCGAATGGTCTAGTCGTGACCGACTGTAGGGGGCGGTGCTCATCTCCATTTCAAAGCCTGTAGAGCCGGCATTTTGTCCAAGGACAAGCTTCTGTGGTCATGTGGCCGGCATGACTCTACGCTGTTGCGCACGGAATGCCATTCCCTTCCCACTGAAGTGGTCCCTATTTATTTACTTGCATTTAAGTGGTTTCGAACTGCTAGGTTGGCAGGAGCTGGGACAAGCAACGGGAGCTCACTCTGTCACGCAGTCTTGAACTCCCAACCTTGCAGTCAAAAGCCCAGCAACAGCGGATTAACTTGCAGCGCCACCACATCCCACATACCTTGATTAGGTATGCCTAATTAGGCATACCTGCAACAACTGATTAGGCATACCCAATTACGATTATGATTAGGCCTACCTAATTAATAAACAACTGATCAGGCATACCTGCAACAACTCAGGAATAATAACAAAAGAGCCCATTTCTTCCCATCCCCACATAAGTTTGCTCAATACCTCAGCATCACAGCCGTCTGGAACAAAAGAGAGCACAATCCCCACACCTTGAGCCTGCAGAGCCCTGCTGAATTCAACTCACATGTTGCTGTGATACAAGTAACACTTTCTTACTCACAAATGTCAAAAATAGACTTTCTTTAGACAATTTGCGGTGATTAAAGGCAAAGGTTTATTAAGCGTTTGCAAAAGCTGGTGACAAGAAAAAAATAACAAGCCACACTTTTAATCATAAAGTTTAACAATTTATAACTTTTAGGGGTATCTTCCCACTTTGTACTTATTGGTTGAAGCTTTAACCAATCAACAGCTTCTGAACAGAACATTTTAGACTTCCCCTTTCATATCTCCTTAATATGTTGCCGCCGCCCCCCCCTTACACACAATGTATGTTCATGCAAATGAAGGCTTAATGAGTTGGAGGTGTGTGGTAATATTCATGAAAGCAATTTACACATGCTCAGTTTGCCTCGTTAGTAGAAGCACCTGTACTATTTAAATATTTTTAATGCCAAGCCTTTGAAGCTGCTTGTTAGTGAGTACTTCTACTAAGCAAAGCTATTTTCTGTTAGCTATTTGCTCCCAATTACAGGTTTCATGCATTTAGCTTTTCTGCCCCAAATCACAGATTTTTATTCCACACATAAGCGCAAACGTATAGCTCCGTTTCACTTTCCATTAGGCTCAATACTTCTCAGCTTATAGGGAGGGGCTTCTTTCTTGAGTGTTTTTTGGGGGCCTATGTTCATTGGATCAGGACCATTCTGGCGGTGTTGCAGTCCTCTTGGCCTGCCCTTTCTGACGCACCATGGCACGGCCACCTATGCACAGTAAATGCACAGTGTGGCTCAGTTTTACTTTCCATAGGACTTCATTCATTTCACTGAGCTGCTTCTGAGCATACTCAAAAGCCTCTGCAGCTTTGTGGCTTGCAAGGAGCCAGGTGACAGGCAGGAGCACTCAGAAAACAGCATAGGCCTTGCTCCACCCATCTTGTGAGTGAAGGCATTTACCATATTCCCGACTTAACATGATTATATACGGTAACAACTTTTGAGGAAGTATACTATATTGACAAAACACAATGTGATCTCTTTGTAAGGGTGTTTGGCCATATGAGTTTCTGTTGGTGCTTTTGTTTCTGGTTTTGACTGGAGACAAGCCATCTTCAAAACAGAAAAAAATCTGTTAAAAGTGAAACATCAAGGATGCAGGCAGACATACTGCAACAAACATTCTTTCAGAAATGAAACTACCTACAAACGTATATCGGTTAAAGAGCTCAAAATTCAGAGAGTTTTGACAATTCATAATCTATATACTGTATATAAAATCGAACGTCTGTTTGTACGTGTGTACGTTTGTTCCGCATAGGCTCCGCAACGCCTGGACGGATTGACACCAAACTTGGCACGCATACGCTTTGCAGCCTGGAGACAAACACTGCAAGGGTCAGACCCCCCTAGGACCCCCGGGGGATGCAGGTGTGTGTGAGAAACGTAAATATGATAATAAACGGCCAACTTCAGTGTCAAATCAGTTGTTTCCAGGGTCGCCGAGACGAGCGGCGACGCCCCCAACACCATTTGACTCCGGGTTCGGCCCCCCCTCTCGGCATGGGGGGGGCGAGAAGGGTGCAAAACAAACCATCCATCATGCCCTCCTGGAACGCCTGGAGCAATTGACATCAAACTTGGCATGCATGTGCCTTGCAGTCTGGCGACAAATACTATGGGAGTCAGACCCCCCTAACACCCTGGGGGGTATGCGGGGGGCCCCCACGTGAAAACGGTAGGAAATGGCCAAAATCGGTGTCAAATCTATAGTTTCCGGGGTCGCCGGGATGAGTGGCAACGCTCTCGACGCCATTGGAGTCTGGGTTTGTCGTTCCCCCGGCCAAAATTGGTTTAGGATCCGTAGTTTCTGGGGCCGCCGAGAAGAGCGGTGATGCTCCTGACGCTGTTGGGGTTCGGGTTTGGCCCCCCCTTGGCATGTGGGGCGAGAAGGGGTGCGAAACAAAACTTCCGCCATGCCCCGCTGGAACGCCTGGACCGATTGGCACCAAACCCAGCATGCGGATGCCTGACGGCCTGGGGACAAACACTGCAGGGGTGAGGGACCCCTACTGCCCCCGGCAGTGGGGGTACGCAGTGGGCCCCACGTGAAAATGGTCAAACATGTCCACCGTGACCCGTTGTAATGCCTGGAGCGATTGACACCAGTATGCTTTACGGTCTGGGGACAAACACGATGGGGGTCACACCCTCCTAGTGCCCCCAGGAGTGGGGGTGCACAGCAGGCCCCATGAGAAATTGGTCAAAAACGGCAGAAATCGGTGTCAAATCTGTAGTTTCCTGGGTCGCCGAGATGAATGGCGACACTCCCAAGGCCGTTTGAATCCATGTTCGCACTTGGGATAATTTCTTGCCCGGGCAACACCAGGTCAAAAAAGCTAGTGACATAATAAATTGTCCATAATGACAATTCCTAAATATCTTTTCAAAGTACAGAATCAGAATTTTCATAAGGTTTACTTCACATCCTCCATAAGCTCATGAGATGTTAGTTTTTGTTCAACCTGATTTTTTTTCCTTTGTGTCAAAAGAATCAAAACCAAACTTGTTCGCAGAATAACCCTTTGCAGAGCTTGCATAAATTATTTACTCTGGGATACACTTCCAATAGTAATAACGGAAATTTTCAAATTTCAAAAGAATGCAAATGGTTATGCACAGTTATAACCTATTGAACACAGAGGAGGACATTCTTCTGTAAGAAGGAAGGCACATACCTACCCCTCCTCACCATGCTGAAAAAAGCTCAAGAACGAAATCAAAATGTTAAGCACATCACCAAAGTCCTCAAAAGTGACAATGCAGCAAACGGCACCTTAGGTTCCAGAAAACCTGGGAGGACCAATTTTCCATGGGCAAATGACATGGAAAGAAAGATCAAACACCATCCATCTGAACAACATGACCAATCTGGCCTGGTGGGTACACAGCTATTTGTAAGTAATGAGGGAACCCAGACTGAGTGGAGCTCCTGTGTAATGCTGCCACTTCCCAGAGACATTCATGGCTTGGGGAACAAAGCCTCTGAGCAGTGAATGGCTCTGGAGAAGAGGGGGAGGGGTCACATTACACAAGTGCTCAGGCTCCTGCATCACTTAGTGTTCCCCTTCTCCGCCCCCGCCCCCCTGCCCAGGAAGGCCACTGCCCAGGCTGGGCAATGAGACATTAAACTCCTGTTTGACCCTCAGAAAATAAATGAGGAAAATGTGATATTTCAACCCATTTTGCTAATACCATTCTTATCTTAAACCAAATGCTTTGTCAGGTCATATCTTCTAACATGTTATACTGGGAGAGAGCGAGAGCGAGAGAATAGTTAAAAGGGATGCAATAAATGTCAGGTAAGTTGCCTCAAACTATCGCTTTCATGACAGCTACCAGTCAAGCATTTGTTTGCAAGACTCCAATAAAAGAGTGCTAGAACCTGTATGCCTAGAATTAGGCATATCGTAAGGAAAACTCAGATCTACACGAGCAGCACCAAAGCCTCCTTTTCTTTAGAACAGCGAACTTCAAAGTCCTACTAGGACTTCGAAGCGGCGGTAAGTGCTTGCACGGGAAGGACGGAGGAACCTGCGGCGCCACAGCGATCGCAGCGCGGCAGGCATTGAGGGGCATGTGCCCTGCCTTGGAGGGGCCCGGGGGGGGGGTCCAGAAGGGTTGGGGGAGGCCCGCTGCCACCTCTGCGGGCCTCCCCAATGCTAAAAATAGCTCCGTTACTAAAACGGAGGTCTCTTCCGGTTTCGCGTCAATCTAAAAGGTTTGGAGATAAGACCCTGTACTGGATCTTTGGAGAGCGATATTGCCGTAGATGAGGCCTACCACGCGCCACACACTGAGCCGGGGCCGCATATTTTTTAGCCCCCCCCCCGGTCGCCTCTCCCCCCTCTCCCAAGGGAAACCTGGAATAAAGGCGCGGCAGGAGTTCAAGTCCGGCCGGCTTAGGCGGCCCCCCCTCACCTTCGGAGGACTGGGCCTCCTCGTCCTGCGACTCTTCCTCTGCCCTCTCCCTCGTCCTGAACGGCGTCGGGGGGTGCCGCCGGGCAGAGCGGAGGAGGTACGGCGCCGACAGAGGCGCTTCCTCACTGCGCTCCGCCGCCGCCTCCTCCTCCGGCTCCCTCATTTTCTCCCGCCTCCTCGCCGGCGTTGTTTCCATCGCGTGCAGCCACAGACCGCTCCCGTCTGCGGAGTGCTCGATAACTTCCTCGCAGAACCTCACTTCCCGCCGCCGCTGCCGGCCGCCAGCCTGGTCGGAGCAGGCGGCGCAGAGCCCGACGCCATCTTGAGAGGGAGTTTTCCTCAGAGGCTGCCGGGGAGTCACGTGACCGAGGAGCGGCCGCTCCATCCGCCCTCTTCTCTCTTCCTCCGCTCCCCCCGCGCACTGGGAACTCGAAGCCTCGGCCAGCTGCCTTCTGCGCATCACCCCGCTCAGCCCCCGCTGAAAGAAAACAACAATTTGCTATAAACAATTTCCTACCTTCTTCTAGCCGGCAAATAAGTGCAGCCCGTCCCCCCAGTTCCTTCCGTAGGTCCTACCCTCTTGGCCTTCCCCGACGTCGCTTCTCTACTCGCATTCCTGCTCTTCCTAACCCATTTCCCTGCCCCGCCCCGCTCTGCTTATTTATTTCAGCCCGACCGAGAGGCAGGATGCAAACGCAAACACATAAATAGTTTCTCCTTCCCCTCCCTCTCTTTCTCCTGCTAGTTGTTCTCCGAGAAGTTACTGTCTGCTTTCTCTTCTCTCTTATTATTAGTCTTATTACTCTTTCCTGCCTAGGTTTTCGTTTCCCACCGGCTTCTTCTTATCTCTGCCTTCTTTCCCTCCCAGAAACGAGCGAGCTACGCACGCACGCACACAACTTTCCTTGTGGAGAGTTATTGTGATCCTCTGCCAGGATATCAACTTTCATGTCCTGAATCCTTTGGACGGACAGCTGCTCCTGATCTAGCCTCGGAACCTCCCCTCCCATCTTGCCAGGTGAGGGCGAGGACGAAAATAAAAGCAGCGGTCCAGCTATATTCCAGCTGTGCAACAGGAGGGTGGCCTCAAGCAAAGCAAGCCATGGAAAGCTGGCGGTGTCGTTCTGCCAAGCTGTACTTTCTCCACTTAGAATCAGCAAATAAGAAAGCAAATTAAAGGCGCAACCCAGCAGCATACGGTATAAAAGAGCAAATAGATCATCAGGAGAAGATATTTTTAAGCACCCTCTTGACCGAGCCACAGAACCCAGTTTTGCCAGAATACTCCAAGTATCGTAATTTGTTTAACGCAATGCTTCTTATTTTATCTTGAATCAATGCATTGCAGTACAGCGGCTGCAATCTACCAGAACAGTCCAATGCAGTTTACGCAAGTTTAAACTCCATGCAACCAGTGGGCGTAGGTAATTCTAAGCAAGTCTACTCACAAGCAAGGCTTATTTAGTTCAATAGGACCTCCTCCCAGGTAAGTGTGTATAGGATTGCAGCCTAGCTCACATAAGTGTGGGCTGCACATGGATTGTACTTCCAAGCATACATGATTAGTGAGCTGCAAGTTTCCCCCCCCCCCAATGTAGGCCAGTCCCAGCAGGATGCAAACATGCCATAAAGCCATGGCAGCACATCCAAGCCCCAGGCTGGGTAGGGGGCAGGCATGTTACCCTGCCTCCTCCACCCTGGTATAGAGATGTAAAATTTCTGGAAATTTTGAAGCTCGGAAAAAACCCCTGTTTTTTTCTGGGTTTTTTCAGAATTTTTTTTTTTTGGAAAAATTGAAAAAAATGCTACATTAGCACTTTTTTTTCCTTTTCCAGATTGAAAGTCATTCTGTTATTTTTAGGAACATAAAATATGACTATGGACAATTTGACTTGGCATAAAATTATCACAACAAGCATATTAAAAAGATAATGTATCCAAAAAATTATTACAAACAGAATTTACTTTTTAAATAATTTTTATTTGTAATTGTAACAAATGGAGTAACAATCTCCTGAACTGTTTACTAGTTTATGTGGAACAGACAAAAAAACCTCCACAAAATAATTTTTAAAAATCCAGACATAACAATTATTCATATTTCCTCTCCACAGTATTAAATAAAAAAAAACCCATTCTCATAAAAAGAATTGAGGAGGGGGGAAGTGTATAGAAAGGAGTGGGACTAAGTTTCAATGAATGGGCATGAAATTTAATCAGAATTAAATCAGAATTTTCTGAGCTGTAATTATCAGTATCAGTTTCAGTCTCTGCTTCTGCACCTATTCTGTTGTGTCTGTCATTATCACAGTTATTATGGACTTCTAAAAACTGAAGATTTGCCCAGATTGAAACAAGCTTCTCTACCCTTTCATATGTCAGTTTATTTCTTGATTTAGTGTGTTTCCAAACATAGACCAGATTCTTACACGTGCTGCAGAGGATGGAGGAGTCTGAAGAAGGCGAGAAGCAAGAGGAGTCAGAGGCTGCACTAGAGATGTAAAATTTCCGGAAATTTTGAAGCTTGGAAAGAAACCCAGTTTTTGCATTGGAGGGTTCAGTTTATAACCTAGGACGTGCTTGTCCTCAGTGCATAGAAATTAGAATAATTTGATACCAAACCTATTTTTCAGAAATTATTTGGAAAACATTTTAACACCTTGTCTTAAAATATTTCATTCATCATGTTAAAATATTCCATAATCATTTTTTTCTTTTTTCAATTTTTCCAATTTTTTCAGAAAAAAACAAAAATGCTTCAGCAAAAAAATGTTTTTTTCTGAATTGTTCCAAATTTTTTCTGGTCCTTCACATCTCTATCCTGGGGTTTGAATTGTGCTCTCAAGACTCTTTCAATTGTAAAATAACACAATTCTGTGCACACTTACTCAGAAATAAATCCTACTTAATTCAATGGGACCCTGTAAGTGAACATTGTCTGCAGCTTAGGCAGCACAGAATGCAAAAAGTTACTAGGTTTCAGTAGCCTAGCTACCTATGGGGCGGGCTGCCTGGCGTGCCATCTTCTGGGGGTGGGGTGTCATCACTAGGTACCAAAATTGCTAAAATTGCGGTTTTAAGGAATATTACCATCATGTTATAGACTATTCAGTGTGGAATTTCACGAGGAATTCAATTAAAAAAATGGAGTGTAATGTCTTTATTCAGTCAAAAGTTATGGCAAAAAACAAAAATACAACTTTTGAAAAATTGGGCTTTTTTTGATAGCAGTTTTTAGGAATAATACCATCATGTTATATACCATTCGACGCAGAATTTCATGAGGAATTCTGTGAAAAAAATAGTGTAATATCTGCAGAGGGGTCAAATGCCCCAGGCTCTGGGCTTCAGGGGGGCGGGCGAAGATGCCTGCCAGCACCACTGATTTGGAGCGGGTCGCAAAGGGGCGAGCCGGCGTTGCAACCCAACACGGGCGCGCGGCCTTGCGCGCGGCGCCGGCTCGCCCCTCCTCGGAGGTAGGAACCGGCATTGCGCACGCACCCGGGGTCGCTCTCAGAGAGCAACCAGACACTAAGATGCACAGCGCCGGCTTGCCCCGCCTTGGAGAGAAGAGCCGGCGTTGCGCGGCGCCCTGGGTCGCCCCCAGAGGCTTCGAGCATGCAGTGCCGGCTCGCTCCTCCTCAGAGGAGCAATCCTGGCTGGGCGAGGAGGCGTTGCGCACCCGCCCCAGGTCACAGAGTTGCTGTGCCTCAGTGCCGACTGCCGCCCCGCCAGGATTGCCCCTGGCAGTGCGCATTCTGCTACCTCCTCTCTTTGCTCAAGAGATAAGGCAGGACGCGTGGACCGAAGGGAAAGGTCCAAGCGAGAAAGAACATTGCCCGATTTGAACTCTTTGCAGCACTCCGCCTCGACAAGGAAACGTTATTGCCTTGCCATGAGTTTGCAAGGTTTTTTCTCATAAATGGGCATGGGTGCATGCGTGTGGAAAAAAAACTACATATCCCAGCATCCCACTGAGACACTCGTACTACCGGCGCAATCTCATTTTGACGGTGATAGGCATTAAGGGTATGGACGTGTGACTGTGAGATCGACTGTTTTGCTTCCACTGGGGCGGTGAATAACTTCTGGGAAGTCTGGAAAAGTGTGGACAGGCCTGGGTGCGCGATCACTCCCTGGAAAAAACTCCAGGCAATAAGGCACGCAACAAAGCCCTGGCTGAACTAACTTTTCGCGGAGAAAAAAGGAAGTTTTTTTATATTTACTTCCTGATCAGAAAGAGAAGAGAGGAGGTAAGGCTTGGAGGAGAAAAACCACTAATACTTGAAGAATGTGAGTTGTGAATTTGGTTTGTTCGCTACAGCGGTCATCTTGAATTCCAGACCTGGCTTTGTGCTCAAAGGGAGAGGGAACTGAATTGGGGGCTTTCTTAACTTCATCAGATTGGTGTCCATAATGACATGATAATCTCTCTCTCTCTCTCTCTCTCTCTCTCTCTCTCTCTCTCTCTCTCATTTCAAACAAAATATTCCCTCCAAACTTATCAGAACAAATTTGACGTTCTCACAAATGCAGAACAGAGGCACCGAAAATGATACTGCAGCGCTCCCTGTCCCCGCTTATCAACCACAAAGCACATCAGTTCCTCCTCTTAAAATGTCTCTCAACGTTGTCTTAATGTGAGCCTCAGGCATTTGTGTGCCCCCCCCCCCCCGTGAGAGAAAGCCAATCTAAAATATTGAGACGTAGAACAGCTGGAAAGTTCAACACACATGAGACCTCTACAAGAGTCAGGTGTCTTGAACCTGTGTGCTTGTAATATGCAAAGACCACCCTCTTTTTGAAAAGAACTCCCTTTTCTATCATTCTAACAATTTTTCCCCTATATTGAGGGCAAGTCCAGTTCCCTTGGGCTGTGAACACTGCCCAAGATACTCTGCCACCTAGGCAGGGTCGAGGAGTGTAAGGCATCCTAACTGCTTCCACCTGGAAATTCCCCGACTGTTACATTTTGCTTACAGAGCCATGCCCAGTTTGTTCATCCTCTGTGTATTCATTAGTTTCAAAAAAGCTCTCTTTAAAATGTAAATTCTTTTACCAGACACAATATTTGAATTGCAGCAAAATCTTGATGTGGTTTTAGAAGCATGAGAATGTTGCGACTTATACAGTGCAATCAATCCTGAACATTATTCAGAAGTGGGATCCTCTTCAATAAGACTCACATCCCAGATGTGTTCTTAGTATTATTGCCTTAGTTTTGAAGAATATTTTTTTATTTTACTCAAGTAGCCATTACTGGTAAATAATTTTGTTATTTCTCTTCAGCTGAACCAACTTATAATTGTCAAGACCACAGAGATGCAAGTTGTTTACACAATCAGCTAAGCCATTCAGAATAGACAAAGGGCTGAGCCAGGAAGCAAAACGAAGCAAATCCAGACATCAGGACACGAGAGAAGATGGCCGAAGAGCTGATTGAGAAAGGAGGTATGTCTGTATATATTGTGACTGGTTAGTCCAGAAAGAGTGTGAACATGTCTGTAAGATAACTAACACATATGCAGAGAAGGCATGTTTGAATCCAGCAGATGAAAATTAAGCAGTGGCCATTTGAGAATTATAATACAGGGCAGTATTCTGTCCCTTCTGAACCTTTCATTCCCCAGGCGTTTTTGAAGACACACAGTCCCCCCCCCATTTCCCCCACCTAAGTAGGATCTTAGGGAACAAGCAAATGTTTTATTCACTCCGTCCAGGAACAACACACCTCTGGTTCACTATAACAGAATTCAAAGACACCAGTTAGTACAATAAATATAACATCAAAGCAAAAAACAGTCACAGTATCAGCAAATAATTTCACAGCCCATATAAAATGTCCCCATATAAAGTATTTCTTTGAAAGCCAAGAATAGCCACTAGTTAGAGTGAATTGGACATGCAAAAAGGGAATGGCATTCAACAATCTAGTCCAGTGGTTCCCTCAGGCCACTCCTCAGCGGGAGTTGGGAGCCAGATAAGTGACTTTGGGGGTGGGGAAAAGGCAGCAGGATCCCCAGGATCGCACTGCTGCCCTGGCCCAAGGGGCTCATTTCTGACTTACCCCTGGCAGTGGGGGCGTCTGGGGAAGGTGGGTGGTGGAGGTATCCCTGAAGGGCTCCTCAGTTTGCAGTACGGGTTTACAATGTGATCATGACCACTGTGGACGCAAAACCAGAAGTGAGATACAGTCGCATTGTATACGTGTACTGCGGCTTGGAGAGACCTGCAGTGGGGTCACCAAGGCTCCCCACCCTCCCTGGACGCCATTGCTGCCAGGGGTGAGTCAGAAACTATTCCCTCTGGACAGGGCAGCAAAGTGATCCTGGGGATTGTGCTACTGCCTTTTCCATCTCCCCACCCCTTAAAGGGGCATAGCCCACTGCCTCCCAGGGTGGTGGGTCACAACTCACCACTTTGGTAATCACTGATCCAGGACTACAAGAAGACCTTTGTTGCCACTATTTGTTAGATGGCTGGGGCATTATCAACATGACCTCTGTTGCTGAATGGAATTCCTCAGCAGGTTTATGTATTTCTTAAGGTACAGCAAGTCCTCATTTTAAAGTTGTTTTAAGTACAATTTTTGCAAATAAATGAGTTGTAAATTGCTTCCTTGTCTTATCTCAGGGTCAGTTTGTGGTAAGGGCAGTTCAGTTGTGTCAGCTGCCTGTTGATTGTCTGCAAAGTATCTGAAAGACCTTCTTATGCTTTCGGACAATTTCCAAGCTTTAAATTAAACTGGAACTGTTTTTTGATCTTCATTGTTTATATTGGTCGGGCAGCTAGCCTGCTATTAACTCCTTAACTCCCTCTTGATACCTTACAAGCTGTTATTGTTCACTGAAATGAATTACAGTGTTGGTATTACAGACATTATTTCTTCATGTATTTTTGAAAGTTTTTTTAAAAGAGGTAATGATCACTATATACGGATCACTATATATTGTGTATATGTTGAAAATTTTATGCCTTAAAATTGCCCAGAAAACCTGACATTGACAAGGGGGAATACAGTAAATGCATTGAGTCACATGGTGGGCAGAGCAAGGCCCTAGCTGGAATGCTTCTGACTGTGCTTGTAAGCCACAGAACTCTAACTGGCTGCAGAGTCTTCTGAGCTTGTTCAGAAGCTGCCAGGAAAATGTATGGAGTCCTATGGAAAATGAAACTTATCCACACTGTGCATTTACTCATGAGTAGGCAATCATGCCTTGGTCCATTGGAAAGGGCAGGCTGAGAGGAATGCAACACCACCAGAATGGTCCCAATACGATAAATGTAGGCCCCCAAAACACTCGAGGAGGAAGTCCCTCCCTCTAAACTGAGAAGTGCATTAAACCGAATGGAAAGCAAAACTGAGCTATATACTCATGTTTACTCATGAATAAGCAAATTGGTTAATGGTTCCTTGCTATGTTGGTGTTTTGTTTGTTTTTCCCTGCACTTTCAAACTATTTTTTCCCCATAGCAATTCAATGCTATGTTCTATTCCAGTGTATTGGGACCCACCGGAAGTGATTTCATTAGCCTGAAAGTGATGTCATAGCAGGAAGTGACATTATCAAGCAGGAAGTGTTATTGTAACATAATAACATGACACTGCTGAAATGCAAATTGGCATTCTTGAACTGCAGCAATTGTACAACCTTGAAACATCCCTGACAAAAAACAAGAATAGGACATATTATGTAAAAGCACTGAACTGAAAACAAAATGTTAAAAAACCTTCACTTAAAAATTCAAAAAGGTAACACTCATGAAAGGATTATAATAAGAGTAAGGTCTGCAGTTTCCAACATGGATGCTCCCAGCCTTTTGTGACCCACTTGACATCAGGTCGTGACCCACAGTTTGTTCTATTCTCTTGGTTCAAGTTGCTATCTTCTTAATGTTTAAATTTAATTATGTTTCTTTGTGTTTGAAAGCATTAGGTCCAGCATTATTCATATAAGTGTAGCATGCAACTATTAAATGGTTCCTGTAAATTTAGGTCAAGTAGTTGACTATGGCTGCAGTCCTATGCATACTTTCCTAGGAGTAATTACCATTGAACAAAACAGAACTTTTGAGTAGTTATGCAAAGGATTGCATTGCAAGTAGTTGTGCTCTTCGGGTGTGTGTGTGTTTTATGTCAGTTTTATTTCTGTGGTTATGTCTGCTGACAGCCACAGCCATAAAACACATATAAATTATATATGTATATATGTATATAAATTAGGTTACAGTAAAATTGGTTTCATTATATGTAATTTCACTTAAAGATGCAGCTTCTTAGGACCTATCAACAACTTTAAGTGAGGTCTTGCTGTATAGGTCCCAGACGTTGCTTGTTTACAAATATTTTACTCCAATTTAAAATGTATGAACATGGTTTACATCAAATAAAACCACAGCTAATATTAAAAAAATTAAAATAAGGCCCTTAAAAGTCAATAGTAGCAATTTTAATTACTGTAGGCCAGGAAACAAATTGGTAACGACTAGCATCGCTGGAACATCTCTGGAGTGATGTGATTCAGAAGACCTCACACAAGACGACTGTTGCGTCCTGAACCCATTGACACTTCTGACCCCTTTTCAAAGGTTTCACCACATAGTGTCTTGCAGTAATCTAATCTGAGTGCAACTCCGGCATGGAAGACCATGATGAGGTTTGATTTCTCCAAGACAGGACACAAGTGACAGACCAGCCAAAGTTCCTTAAAAGCACTCCTGGCCATTACTGGCACCTGAGCATCCAGAAGCAGCGCTGGAACCAGAATCTTCTCAAATTGTGTTCCTCAGTTTTAAGGGTGGGGGAGTACTACCCTGTCCAAAACAGTTTTCGGAACCCACACCAATATAAGTTCCATCTTGTCTGGATTAAGCTGCAACGTTTTCATTTGCATCCAGTCAATCGTTGGTTTTAGATCTCCTCTACCTCCCTGAGAGCAGATGAAAATGAGATAGAAGTAAATGTCATCAGCACACTGATCTGCCTGAAACCAGATGGATGACGACCTAGCTACTCAATTTCCTCCAGGATCTTGGAAGCCATTATATACTCCTTACCCCAAAAGGCAAATTGGGGATGGACCAATGATTGTTTAACCCAGCATTGTTGGGTGTTTGAGTACCATGCATTTGTGTTCATACGACATGGGATGGCTGTATTAGTAAAATCTTGTAGACTTGTCTTCACCACTACCAAGTTACTCGTGTGTCGTCGTCCCCAAGATTGAATAAATTGTTGCTGTTGCTCCTTCAGTTGCTTGTGATTAGCTGCATGGATTCTTCTGCCTGAGATCAGTATAGTGTAGTGCAGTGGTTCTCAAACTTTTTAGCACTGGGACCCACTTGTGTCTAGGACCCACCAGAAGTGATGTCATGGCTGGAAGCGCCATCATTGTGACACCAGAGCCTGCTGCTTTCCTCATAATGCAGTAATAAGTTGGGTTATTTCTCAGCCATTTTTCAATAGCGAACTGAATCAGAAAGGAAAAAAGATCTATTTACAATCTTGACGCAAACAAAACAACCACACACTCCCCTTTCCAGCAGCCCAACTTCCCACATTTTCAATGTAGCTGCTCTAGGTGCTTTTCAACCCACCTGAAATTGGCTTGTGATTCACAGGTGGATCCCAACCCACAGTTTGGGAACCACTGGTGTAGTGGATAGAGTGTTTGATGTGGAGTGGGAAGCCCTGGAGTGAGAGCCTTAGGGTCCAATGCTATCCAACTTTCCAGGGCTAAAGCAGTCACAGTGTAGCCCTGAAGCAAGGGAACAAACATTCCCTTACTTTGAGGCCTTCTTGCCTGCCTTCCCCCACCTCAGGATGCAGTGCATGCCCTGTTGGAGCGGATTGGGCAGCCCTCTATCAGCTGTGAAGCTCCCTTGCTAACCTCTTGCAACTCAGGATGCAATCCTAACCTGGAGTTAGGCCAGCAAAGTTTGTTTGGTACAAGAGCTACTGTAAAGTGCGTTTGGACCACTCTTGGAGTCAAGGAGGATGGCACATGTCTGTGTGCTGGCCTTTCTGATGCCCAAGAGTGGTCCAAACATACTTTATGGTGTCCCTTGTGCTGGCCAAACTTCGTTGGCCCAACCTTGCCAGCCGAACTACAGGTTAGGATTGTGCTATCACTTTATTTCGCATTCTGAAATGGGATAGTTGATAACCTGAGGCTCTTGTTGGAACAGTGAGATATAAAAGTGAGACAATATGCAATGGCAAAGCCAACTGTCTAAAATAACAATTTACCAAATATGTATTATGGAATTTCCTCTGCATGGGACTGTAAATAGCTTTGTGATCACGTAGGAACTTGTGACCGAAGTATGTTCTGGCTCAAATTCAATAATGCACAAAAGCCAAACCTTTTTTGTATGTGTTGGCCCCTTGCAGACTTTCCTGAAGAAAAGGAGTTGGCACCACAAAGCAAGACAAGACTCCAGCCACCAAGCAGCGAAAACATCCTAGTCAATACCCAAGAAAATGAAACTGAAGAGTCCAAACCAGGTCATTTGGACACACCAGCTGTAGAAACTCTAGGTCCTTTTCCCTCTGAGACAGAGTGTGTGACTGAATATTCCTCCGGGGTAGATGAAGAGAATTCCACATACAAAAGGCCCTCAGGTGCTGATGAAATTCTGCTGAAAACAGAAACTCATGGCCCCCTAGACTGCGACAAAGGGCTTTCCTTAGGTTCAACTAACTTACCTGACAGTTGCGTAGACAAAGATATCGTAGATTCCATGGATGAAGGAAGTGAATGTTCAGACCAAGGTGCTTTGCAGAATCCTCAAACAGAAGAGAAAGACAGTTCATTCAAAATCATTCTAGAAAACAACGTGTGTTCAGTGAGCCAGCAAAGCCAGGACTCACCTGAACATGCTGGAGAAACAAAAGAGGATATGTTGGACAAGGAAAATGAGACATTGATTCAAACGGCTGAAAATAAAGAGAGAGAGAACTCCCTGAATAGAGGTAAGATCACATTGATGTTGTGTAGCCCAATAATCTGTTTTGTGAAGCTTGTTTCTTTGCATATTGTTAGAAAGAGGTTGGTCAAAATTCTGCAGCACAAATTTGGGACCAGTGAACTTAAGTTATGCAATTGAAATAAAACATGCAAAATTAGGTGTTACATGGCTTAAAACATATTGCCGCAGTATGGAATCAATGAATTTTTTGGACGTTGTCATGAAGGAAGTTATGGGCAGGACTGATAATTTTAAATGAGTGATAGCCATTTTTAGTCTCAATTCATAGGCTCATCATTACATGGCCTTTAAAGCTCTAAGGGTGCATCCTAACTTGTGCAGGCCGAGTTGCCTGCACTAACCAGTACAAGGTCAGGCTGGGCTCAGGCGCAACTCAGAGTAAGAGGATTTTTGTCCTCTTACTCCGTGTCACACACCAGCCAGCTCTGTAGGGGAACTCTTGATCTGTGACTGCAACTTTGTGGGCACAAACCCAAGTGGTCCATGTAGTCAGGCCTGGAATGGCGGTTAGGATCTGGCCTGTGCTGCTGAAGCCAGTTCTATCCCCCTCCCAGGCCTGATCTATGACCTGGTCTACTCTTCCACCCAAAACACCCCCTCCCTGCCTCCATATCGCCCTCCTGTAACCCTCTCTCACCTACTTTGCCAGCCTACCCAGGCCAGCACAAACATACCCAGCTGGGCTCAGATCGGGCACTGCTGGCTAACACATGTCCTTGAGCTGGCCTAGCTTGCTCCTGAGTAGCTGAAAACATGTTTCTCTGGAAAAGGCATTTCAAATATGGAGTTCTGCAACTGAAAGACCCCTCTTTACACTCACCACCTAATCTCAGATGGTGGCACAGCTTGAAGGAGCGTCTCTGATGATGATTGTAAAGGTCAGGCAGATTCATGTCAAAGAAGACAGGCGTTCTGATAGGCAGATCTTTCCAGATAGACAGGCTTTTAGGTCACAACCAGCATTGTACCCAGAAACAAAAGGCAAACAGTTTAAGAACTGCTAGGATATGCTCTTTGTTGCCAGTTCTAGCTAGTAAACTAGCAGTCACATTTTGTACAAACTTCGGGCTTCAAGGGCTGCTCTCTTTATAATGCACTTCAGTAATCCAATCTAGATGTTCCCAAGGCATCTATAACTATGGCATGGCTGCCTGTGACAGAATCAATCATTGTTTAGACAGGCAAGAATACACAGGATGTTACAAGATGTTATTGTCTGGTGTGAAAAGGGAACAGAGGCAAAACTACAGCTCCTAATGAATCTGAGCTCTTGTTTTCTTTCTCAGCCTCATATTAATTTATTGAGTGTGTCACAGAAAGAGATTAAAACAAACAACAGGATAATTGTATTAGAATAACTGGTTGTTTACATAAGCTCATAATCATCACACTGATGCTATTAGTAGTGTTTCCACAAGCTTATTACCATGTGTGCATATATGTTTTCTGATGTTAAACTACTTTCTGATTCCTGCTTTTCTGTCTCTCCCTGCTTTCAGGAATTTTACTGGGAATCTTGGTGCTTTTGATTGCCACTGCCCTAGGCTACAAGAGCTACTCTACTTCCAACCGTCCTCCAAACATACCGAAGGATCCCATTGTGGTGGCCTTTTTATCCAGATTTGATCTACTAAAGGACAGCTTCCCAGGCCAGAGCCCACACCTGTGGGGACGGGTGCAGAAACTCTTGCAGAAACACCTCAGTGTGTCCCATCACACGGAACCAGCTATCTTAATCTTTACCGCTGCTCAGGAAGGCGCAGCAACTTTGACGTGTCTGAGCACCCAGATTGCTGATGCTTACGCCTCGTCCCTTAAGGGTGGCACCATCCAAGTCGATGGACTTTCTAAATCCACTTTAAACAGTGATAGTGCCAAGCTGGCAGTTGATGAGGAGCTGAGCTTTGGCTTCCATGGAGAAGGGAAGGCAGCAGTGGTACATCGGTTTGAATCACTGCCTGCAAGTTCCACCTTGATCTTTTACAAGTACTGTGACCATGAGAGTGCGGCTTTCAAAGATGTGGCACTAATTTTGACTGTTCTTCTAGAGGATGAAAAACTGGATCCTACAGATGGTCTGCAGGTTGTGGAAGAGAAGGTACGGGACTTTCTCTGGGCCAAGTTCACTAACACAGATGCTCCCAGCTCCTACAACCACATGGATACGGACAAACTGAGTGGGTTGTGGAGCCGCATATCCCACCTAGTTCTGCCAGTCAGTCCAGTACAAGCTGTAGAGGACATTGGTTGCTCCTTGCAAACCAGGCCAAGAGGTGAATGAGATGGGTTTCAAGGGAAGCTCCGCAAATTCTGAGGAGCTTGGACCAACTGAAAAACTGTTTCAGAAAGACTTTAAGGCAAAGAGGGGTCTAGAGCTATTAATGAAACGTTTTGAAAAATGATTCTTTGACAGGGGGTTCTTTGGTAGGAATTCAGAGAAGAAACCAGCAAGATACTGATTAACTTTTGTAATTGGTTGACAGTGATGAGGTTATTCAGGGATTTTAAAAAAATAGGTAATAGAAGAATGTATGAGTGAGATTTTACTCTTGTACTTTATCTATTTGGAATGTTTTTGCTGCTGGAGAAAAATAATGCAAAAACAGAAAGCTGCTTCATAAAAGTGAATTTCACAGTAACAGTTACTCCCAGCCTTCCCTTATAGAGATAAAATCCTTTTGCATAGAGTTGGAGGCCATCCTTCAACACCAATATTTCAGAGGTTCTACTAGTTTCTATTACCTTGTTGTGGGATGCTTTGTCAAACAAAATGGCACAAATACTATCTGTGACATTTCAGAAGTTGAGCACACTGCAAAGTTGAATATATCTGCACAAGATGTTTCTGTTTTGGCACTAAATCCAATGCACGAAAATACCTTGTGTTTGGTTTAGAAGGTGCCTTACCTAGTCATGCAGATGCACTGCTTCAGCTGGTCCTGCTATTGTTCCCATTTGCTGTACTGATGTTCACGGTATACAGGGTTTGTGAGAATGGGATGCACTAGACAACACATGCTGGGTGAGAGGCTGTAGAGCAAGTTATTCTTATGTGTAATGGAGAGCACTGTATTAAGGAAAACCGTTAAAGAGGGAAATAGTTTCAGTAGGGATGGACAACCCAGTGGTGACTTGCCCCAGCCTTTATTGCAGTTCAGCTTCAAGGTGAGCAGCCCTATACAGATCTAATAGCTGACCATATCGCTGACTTGCAGGTGCAGACATGGGCTGAGCAAGAGAAAATGAGTTGAATATCAGCTGAAGAACACAGTTTTTAAATGAGGAGCCAAGCCAGTCGGTGTGTGAGATAAATGCCGGAAAGGGAAAATAGTAAGGGCAGGTGGAAAGAAATCATTTAAAAAATGGTATACAGAGAGTCTCTCAAGGCAAATCTGGTCCAGAATTGTTTCGTTTTTCACACCAAATGAAGTATTTCCCTCCCCCGCTTTTTTTGTTTGAATGGATAGTTATAGGTTGTTTTGTGTCAGAATCTATCCCTTTATTTACATGAGAGGTGGTAACATATTCCACAGTTTGGATCTCATCTGCGCATACCATTTTACCTTGCAGTGATTTTATTGTATTTTCCTCCCACATTATCTTCTGTATCACTTATGTCACTTCTGCACCATGTGCATCTCATTCTTTCTGCTGAGTAGAATGAAAGAAATGTGATCATTCCATACACCCTTGCATAATGGTACTCACAAAGGGAGAGGAAAGGATCAGAAATTGTTTGTGCTGCTTTGGGTAAAGACCCCAATTAGCCTGAACTGAGCTGTTGTAGAACTTGATACTGCCAATCAGCTTTGCCAACATTTGACCTGATTCCTGATGCTGTGCCTTTAACAGTAATTTAGTTGACAGCAATTGGCAGATGATCGTGCATGCCTTCATGGTGGGTAAAGTCCCACTACAGCTTTTGCACCAATTGGGAAAGAGATCACATTGCTAGGAACATTGAAGACAAACCTTCTGTACCTTAAATAACAGTGTAAAGGGAATTGCATCAGTATTTCCCTCGGGTTGCATATGGACAAGGTATATTTCTTGGAGGTTTTTAGGTTATTAGATGAAATCAACAGATTTGGTGACTTGTATTCTAGCACGCACCCACAAGAAACACACACACAGAGAGGGGGGGAATTAGAAATTTTGAGAAAACAATTAAAAATGGAATTGAAGACTTTAAAGATTTTCCCCAAAATTGTTTTAAATACATGAGAAGAAAATATTAGAATTTAAGAATGGATAGAAAATGATTATTTTGCTTGTTTACAAACAAAATGGATATCTGTGTCTCTGAAAGAAACAGAATTTGTGGAATACAAGAAAATATGAGTACTACAAGAAATTATGTATCTCAGACCACTGAAGATTTTTTTACATGAAGTGTTCTCCCAAAAATTTGTCAAATGTCCAGACATAATTGATGTAGTACAATTATGTAATCAATAAATCTCCTAATATGAAAGGAAATGCAGATACATAATGTCCTGTAATAAATTAATAATTCCTCTGACTATTGCTACTATTAATAAATGTATGTAGAAACAGACATAAGAAGAGCCCTGCTGGATCAGGCCAAAGGCTCATCTAGTCCAGCTTCTTGTATCTCACAGTGGCCCACCCGATGCCTCAGGGAGCAAACGAGACACAAGATGCCTGCATCTTGTTGCCACTCCCCTACATCTGGAATTCTGAAGTAGCCTATTACTAACATAAGGAAGTTGCACAACCTATAATGGCCTAAAGCCCACGTTGGACTTTTCCTGCAGAAATCTGTCCAGTCCCCTTTTAAAGGCACATAGAGCAAATGCCATCACCACCTCCTGTGCCAAGGAGTTCCATAGATTAATTACCCACTGCGTAAAATATTTCATTCATTCTAACTCTCCCAACACTCAGTTTTAATGGATGTCCCCTGGTTCTGATGCTGTGCGAGAGGGAAAAGAACATTCCTCTATCAACTCCATCAACTCTCAGTCATGTCCCCCCTCAGATGCTTTCTTTCTAAAGAGCCCCAAATGCTATAGTCTTTCTTCATAAGGGAGGCACCCCAGCCCACTGGCTTAGCAAGCAAATTTGGAGCCCAGTGCAAAGTTGAAAATTACACCACCACCCCTCACGCGGAAGTGATGTCAGTTCTGTGTGTGATGTCACAGTTGCTGTTTTTTAAATTGACAAATACAAAACCCTTCAACTCCCCCTACCCAGCCCCCTCCTTCTTGCTCCCCAGCCCTCAGAGCAAGGCGTGATAAGCATTCCAGGGAGGGTGCTGACCCCCCCCCCCAGCTCCTCCGTCTCCTCACTGAGAGCTCAATCCTAAACTGGAGTTAGGCCGGCATAAGGTAAGCCAACGAAGTTTGGCCAGCACAAGGGCCACCATAAAGCATGTTTGGACCACTCTCAGAGGATGGCTCATGTCTGTGTGCTGGCCTCTCTGACTCCGAGTGGTCCAAACATACTATATGGTGGCCCTTGTGCTGGCCAAACTTTGCTGGTTTAGTTTATGCTGGCCTAACTCAGTTTAGGATTGCGCCCTGGCCTAACTCAGTTTAGGGGGCGAGAAGAGGTGCAAAACTCATAAACTGTGGAAGATCATTTTGTTACCCGGGCAACGCCGGGTAACAAAAAGCTAGTCACAAATAAAAGAATCATGTATTAGAATGCAACTGATTATTCATCATGGTTTTAAAGGTAGCTCACTATCTCAAAACATAAAAAGAGACTTATTAGTATTATGCACATGATGATAATGTATTGTGTAGCATTCCAACTAGTGGTTCAGTTATTGGAAACTCCCTCTGTGAATGAAAGAAACTTGCAGAAGGTGACGCCTTGTATGAGTAGAATGCTCCTTCCATTCTTGAAGGGAGCGCCTGATGGCAGAAGCCCTAGTGGGGATGCTACCAGTTGTTTTTAGACGCAGAAAAAGCACATTATTGGATAGACTATCACAATTTTTAAAAGATGTTTTCTAATCGAGAAAACCAAATCTCATCTTCCTATACAGTAGGGCTATGTTTAGATGAAAGCAACTGATTAGCTAAATGGAATATAAAATGTCTTCTGACCTGTACAAAGTAGGTAAGGAAGGGGGAGAACTAGTGCTTAAAAGCCAGCTTTGCTTTGATCATTATTAGAATAGGCAAGCCAGACGAAAAGCATACTGCTGCCTCTACATGCTTTCCTGCTCTCCGTCTCCAACTGCTACAGGCAAGTTGTTTTCTGCTTTCTCAAGAGCCACAGTTTGCATACATGCACAGAACAATTTTGTTTGCAGATATCACAAACCAAGGTGGCACAGGTGGCCTATGTATCATGCAAAGGTGATATTACCCAGGAAACTGCAAATACTGAGGTAGGGAGCCACAATCCATTTGTGGGCCATATATTGTACAGATCTGATGTACAGGGATGCAGCATTCTGCTCTCATACAAGTTTACAGACGTACCACCAGAGGGAATTAATTCCATGCCTCCATTAAACAAAAAAGAAAATTCCTTATATTCTTTGCAAATAAGGTGGAGTGAAACTTCTGGTCTATTACTGTTGGCGCAATCCTAACCAACTTCCAGCACCGACATAGCTGTGCCAATGGGGCCAATTCTGCATTCTGCAGTGGAGCAGTAGTCACAGTGGTCTCCTCAAGGTAGGAGAATGTTTGTTTCCTTACCTCGAAGATGCATTGTCCTTATGCAGGTGCTGGGAAATTGGTTAGGACTGCACTCTGTGTCACATAGGCTTAAATGTCTGCAAGCTGTGAGGACAAAAATATATAATTTACAAGCTTGCTCATCCCCATAATATCCAGAGGGACAGATAGGAAAATGCATACTTTACGGCAGCATTTCTCAAACTATGGGTCATGAGCCGCTTTCTGGTGTGTCCTGCAGAGCCTCCAGTGTAAATACAGGGTCCTGCTAACTGTCCTGCAAACATCTGAGCGCCTTACCCATGCATTTTTGATCTCTTCCAAACACATCTTTACGGTTGTTTCATGCAGCTAATCTTGTTAGGATTCTCTCCACACTGCAATTTTAATTTTAAACATTTAGATGCAAGGCTGGCTGAAGACCTGCTGGTGTTTGGGATGGCAGGTGAAATGCTGCCCCCCCTTAACCAGGAGATGCACCTCTGATCTTCCTGCTACTCCCTGGAATAGAAAATGAGAAGGGTGGAGAGAAAAAAGTACTAGTCCACTCCCCTCTCCTCCAAATCTGATGTGCTTTTATCCACCACTCTCCTCTACACTCTCCCTTATTCTTCGTCCCCTTCTTCCTTTTCAAATGTAAGTGGGCAGCTGGAAATGGATGCCCCCCAGCCGTTCCTTGACGACAAGGGTGGTTTGACAGTGGAACAGATTGCCGAGGGAGGTGGTGGATTCTCCTTCACTGGAGACCTTCGAGCAGTCTCAACAGGCACCTGCTGGAGATGTTCTAGGAGGATTTCCTACCCTTGCTAACTGGGCAAGAGGCACTATTGCAAGTAGTGCTCCTCTTATATTTAGCAGGGGGGGAGTAATTCACCCCTGCGTCTTCACCCCTGCACAGTGTCTTTTCTAGTGGCTGTTGCTGGTGGTGGGCATTTTTTTAAGATTATGAGCCCTTTGGGGACATGGAGCCATTTAACTTTGTTATTATTTGCCTGTAAACCACTTTGTGAACTTCATGTTGAAAAGCAGTATATAAATACTGTTATTGATTGATTGATTGATTGATTGATTGATTTCTTGCTATAGGCAGGGGGTTGGACTAGATAACCTTGTATATACCCTTATTGTCAAGAAATTCTTCCTCCTCTCCAACCGGAATTTCCTCTCTTGTAGTTTGTACCCATTGGACCGAGTTCTACTATCAAAGGCAGATGAGAACAGATTTGTCCCTTCTTCCTTATGATAGCCCTTCAGATATTGGAAGAGTGCTATCATATCCCCTCTCAGTCTTCTCTTCTCCAAGCTAAACATAGCCAGTTCCCTCAACCTTTCCTCTTAGGACTTGTTTTCCAGGCCCCTAATCATCTGCAAAAGGTTGATAGCTATAGCATGTGTGGTCCAGGAAATCAGCCATAAAACAAAACAAGATGGCAACACATTGTATTATTTAAAAGGCATTGATTAATGCTTGATTAATGACACCTGTCTGCAAGGTCTTCTCTGGTCCCTTTGCTCAATGGCTGAATTTTGGCAGCTGCTATGGCCCACTGTGGTTAAAAAAAATGGGGCAAGAGATAAAATTACTTGGTGGGTCTGGCCTCCCACTTGTACTTTGTAAAGACTTGGGTAATTATGGCCTACTTGCCGCTTTGAAGCGTTCTGTGTAGGGCTCCATAGCATATGCACAACAAATGGTGATGGCCACTAGATGTTAGCTCACGGAAGACAGAAATCAGTATTAGAACATCTCAGTGTAGCCTTCATATTCAACAACCGCCTACCAGAAATAGAGAAGCAACACTGTTTTGTTCATTACCCTGCTTTTGGCCAGAGTCCCCAAATGGCTTATTTAAAATGCAATATTGAAAATTACAACCATGAAATAAACTGCCTGAAGAAAGATACTAGGTGAGGGTTAATGGAAAGGAGGTCAACAGACTGATGAACAGGATTGCAAAATAATGAATTAAAAAACCACACACACATACCCTCACAAAACAAAAACTTTCCATGCACAGAAACTATTTTGTTCTTCTAAATATGGGAAGCATTCAAAGAGTCAGGTTATCCAAAAGCAGGTGTGATATCTTCCATTATATAGGGAAGGTACATGCACATCCACATGCCAGCTTCTCAGAGGCATCTGCTGGCTTTGCTACTGTTGGAAACAGAATTCTGGAGCCATACTGTACATAGTGATCAAGGAAAGGAAGGGAAGCAGACATAAGGATAGCGGGTTCTCCAATGTGTCAGATTCTAACCCACAGCAAGTCTTCCTCTTGGGACTGGAGCAATCCCAGGTGAGGATTCAGGCTGTTCATACTAATTATGGATTTGAGCCTCCAAGATCTGTGGAGAAAGGGAAGACTACAGATACAATTTTTGAAAGACAAGAAAGAAATTCATCACCAGAGTGCTCCTCTAATGGTCTCTTTCAAGGGAAGAGCCACTTATTTTTAAATTTATATATTGCCTTTCTAATCCAAATGGCTCTCAAAGGCTGCAGTGGTCATAGGCTATGCTTTTTTTTGAAAGTGTGTCAAGCAATAAGTGTGATAAAGGCTATTTTAGTGTGCACTATATCACAGTTATCAATTCCCACATGCTTTGCAATGTTTACCTCTAATCTGATTAGTCAGGGAGCAGACAGCAAGAGTGATATCAGGATTGTGCATTTCACTCTGTACACCAGTGATTTTCAATCTTTTTCCATCTCATGGCACACTGACAAGGCACTGAAATTGTTGAGGCACACCATCAATTTTTTTGACAGTGTACACTGTACTGCTGGTGGGGGACTCACATCCCCCCACTAATAAATAACCCTACTAATAAATAACCCTTTCCAAACCCCCAGGGGACACCTGTGGACCATTCAGGGCACACCAAAGTGCTGCAGAACACTAGTTCACTGTTAGGTCCCGTCCACCTGTTTCTGCCTGGATATGCCACAAATTCCTACTGCCTGTTCTTCTTGTGGCTTCCATATGGCAGGTTTTCCACCTGTGGAATATGGGAAGAACCTTCGCCTTCTTAGCATTGGGGTGGAAGCAAAGGGGAAGACCAAGAGTCAAATGAGCCCCATTGGCATGAACTGCAATGTGCAACACATTGGAGAAGGTCTGCATCCAATATAATGAAATATTTTGGTTACCTGTCTATTCAACCCAAGATTAGATGACACACAGCATTTCTCTTTGTTCTCCAAGCAGCAAGAATTCTTGGGATGTTGCAAATGGAAACTCTTGTAGTCTGACGCTGGCAGATCTAATTGGTGGGAAGAAATATGACAAGATTAATGCTGATGTTTGATAATATATTGCTAAAATGTACAAATTGATGCTGAAAGTTGAGACCAAATATGAATGGTTAAGACCATATGATTCAATAGGCTAAAAATGTGGGTCATGAGTTATTAATGGAACAATGGGGAAAATTATGGTCAAAAAAATTGAAATTTACTTTAAATGACAATATTAAGGAAAATATGTACAAAATGATGTGCAGGTGGTATATGACTGCAAATAAGGGCGCAATCCCAAGACGTTGGGCATCTTGGACAGACGTGGAGAAGGTGCTCTGAAGGTTTGGAGATCTGAAGGTCTCTGATGGTCTGATGATCTTCTCTGATGATGGTCTGATGGTTGAAGATCTGATGGTGTGTGGTAGTCTGTACCCCAAAACTGGGTATCTTTATAACCCCTCTAGTACAATTAATTATCTAATCAGGATAAAGGTTGGCCATCTCCTGATGGAGTGATGGAATGTTCGGAGGTCACAGAATGGTCAGAAAAGGCTATGTACACAAAACACTGAACCTAAGTGATGTCTTACAGCTAGTGATGTCATTCAGGGGGAACGGACCAGAACGGGTGTTCCGGATCCTAACGGGCTCCGTGGCTGGTTCCGGATTCCTGACAAGTGCCAATCAAAAGTGAGTTCCTGTTCCTAAATCATTGGAATGACACCACTGCTCACAGCTATGGGGAATCTTCTAGATTGCAGCACTAGCTGGATGGAACCTGATTAGGTATTTCCTTGCAAGCTTATGGTGCAGTGTCCCTGACTCCAGCTATGATCCCACACCTGTCTGCAGGAAACAAGGCAGATAGGAAATAAAAGTGAGCTGATCACCACCAGCTGGTACTCTAACAGCTTCAGCTCTTTCTTACAAAATGGAGGCATGTTGACAAAATGGAGTCAGACATGGTCTAGCCTTCTTTTGCTCTTTACACTGAGGAAGAAGGCAGAGTCACTCTGGGAAGGACCCTCCTAAAGACACAACTCATTCCTTCCCCACATCCTAACATCATGTAATCAGTTAACACCTTCCTTCCCATCCCCTTCACTCTGTTCCAGTTTCCAAAGATCTGGAATCCTTTGTCTTGCATTCTCTTTCTCCACTCCCCCCCCCCCCCGGTTGAATCCTTCCTATCATACCACCTCATTGCCACTCCCCCACACCACATTTCTCCAGTGCACCATGTCCTCAGTCTGACTTTGCTTTGCCAACACTTTCCGACACTTCTTATCTATAAAAATTTGACCATCTACTTTTAAACATGTTTTCCTCCTTTCCAGAAATCACATATTCTTCCCTCTTCAATTATATTCCTCAGGATAACTTTATGAGAAAGATCTATTCAAGTTCAGAGAAGTTTCATTTCAGTTTGTTGTTAATTTCTTTAATTGTCATGTAATGATTTAATAATTTAATTTAATTAATTACATTTAATTATAATGTAATTAAAAAACTGGTCTTGTGCCTCAACAATTTTAGCTACTTGTCAGTGTGATGTGAGCTGAAAAGGTTTGAAAATCTCTGCCCTAGAAGCTGCTGCCTGATTTGTAAATGCCAAGGGTTGTGGCTATAACGGTGATTGAGCAGCAGTGCTCCCCCACATAGCAGCCTGTTTAACCCTTGGTGCACATAGCCTAATATGCCCTATCAGTTTTGTTGTTGTTCAGTCACTAAGGGCACAATCCAACCCAGCACCAGAATGGCAAGGCCAGCCGGCCAGCGCCATATCCGAAAGCATCTATTCTTCAGCACTCCGCTTTCCTTATGGTACAGCTCTCACAGCTATACATGACTACTGGGACTAGGCGAACCTTTGTTAGCAGGGTGATGTTTCGGCTTTTTATTAAGTTGTCTATGTTCACCATAGCTTTCATCGCAAGAAGTAAATGTCTTTTAATTTCATGGCTGCAATCACCATTTGCGGTGATCTTGGAGCCCAGGAAAATAAACACTGTCACGGCTTCCATTTCTTCCCCTTCTATTTGCCAGGAAGTGATGGGAGTGGTGGCCACGATCTTAGCTTTTTTTAATGTTGAGCTTCAAGCCAATTTTGGCACTTTCCTCTTTCACCCTCATCAGAAGGTTCTTGAGGTCTTCCTCATTTTCTGCCAGTAGAGTGATATCATCTGCATATCTAAGGTTTTTGATATTTCTCCCAGCAATCTTGATTCCAACTTGTGAATCATCCAGCCCAGCCTTTCTCATGATGTACTCTACGTATAACTTAGATAAGTATATAACATACAGCCTTGTTTTACTCCTTTCCCAATTTTAAACCAATCAGTTGTTCCTTGTCCAGTTCTAACTGTTGCTTCCTGGCCTGCATACAGGTTTCTCAGAAGACAGATAAGATGGTCTGGGACTCCCATCTCTTCATGAACTTGCCATAGTTGTGATCCACGCAATCAAAAGGTTCAGCGTGATCAATGAAGCAGAAGTAGATTTTTTTTCTGGAACTCTCTTGCTTTCTCCATGATCCAGCAAATGTGGGCACTTTGGTCTCTAGTTCCTCTGCGTCTTCGAAAACCAGCTTGTACATCTGGTAGTTCTTGATTCACATACAGCTGAAGCCTTGTACGATTTTGAGCATAAGCGTGTGAACTGAGCACAATTGTGTGGTAGTTCCAACAATCTTTGGCATTGCCCTTCTTTGGGATTGGAACATAAACTAATCTTTTCCAGTCTTGTGGCCACCGCTGAGTTTTCCATATTTGCTGGCATTTTGAGTGCAGCACTTTGACAGCAGCATCTTTTAAGATTTTGAGTAACTCAGCTAGAATGCTGTCACCTCCACCAACTTTGTTGTTAGTGATGCTTCTTAAGGCCCACCCGACTTCACACTCCAGGATATCAGGATCGAGTACAGTGACGGCACCACTGTCGTCATCAGAAACATTAAGATCTGCCTTATATAGCTGTGTATTCTTGCCACCTCTTCTTAATGTCATCTGCTTCTGTTAGGTCCTTGCCATTCTTGTCCTTTATCATGCCTACTTTAGCACAAAATAGTCCTTTGATATCTCCAATTTTCTGGAAAAGATCTCTAGTCTTTCCCACTCTATTGTTTTCCTCTCTTTCTTTGCATTGCTCATTTAAGAAGGCCTTCCTCTCTTTCGTTGGTGTTCTCTGGAAATCTGCATTCAGTTGGGCATATCTTTCCCTTTCCCCCTTGCTTTTTGCTTCCCTTCTTGCCTCCGCTATTTGTACAGTAAAGCCTTGTCAGAAAGCCACTTTGCCTTCTTACATTCCTTTCTCTTTGGGATGGTTCTAATTGCTGCCCCCTGTGCATTCCAATCCCCTATGATGAGAAGATCTTTTGTGTGTGTGTGAATTCTAGAAGGTGTTGTAGGTCTTCATAGAAACGGTCAATTTCTTCCTCTTCAGCATCAGTGGCTGGGGTGTAAACTTGAATTTCTGTGATGTTGAAGGGTTTACCTTGGATCCGAACAGAAATCATTCTATCATTTTTGAGGTTATACCCCAGTACTGCCGTTCCCACTCTTTTGTTCACTATGAAGGCTACTCAATTTCTTCTAAGTGATTCCTGTAGATATAATGGTCATCTCAATTAAATTTTCCCATTCCTGTCCATTTTAGTTCACTGAGGGCACAATCCTATACTGGGCCGGCCTTGTAAGGCGGACATAGCAGGGCAATATCCTAAGGCCCATTAGGAGGCAGCAGCAGTGAAGTGCAGGCCAAGGGGAGGTTTTTCCCTTACACCCGCATAAGCCCCAGTGGGCCTGCTCGGATCTGCGCCTGCTGTTTTGCAGGCGCAGAGGAACGTGGACAGGAGCGGCCCAAATCAGGGCCGCCGTGGCTGGGGACGGGGTTTAGATTTTGGCACTACAGCTGTCCTGTGTCACAACCGTGTCATAATCGGGGTCTCCACCCACTATGCCGCCTAGTAACGCCCCCGGAACGCCTCTGGAATGCCCTCGCGGAGCCCCTGAGTTTTAGGGGAATTAATATATTTTACAGCTTCAGCTCAGTTGGAACATGCGGACCATAGGCTGGATGCAAGCTGGCATAATGCAGAAACCCCTGTTTTCTTCAAGAAGAGACAGAGAGAAATACTTCCAATATCACGGTGTCTTTATTAAGAGAAAGATATATATATATATACTTAAAAGAATAAGCTAGTGTAATACCTTGATCAGAATGTACCTATGGTGGTCGGTGCAGTGTCCTGTGAGTGTATTTGGTGCATCCGATAGAAATCATGGAAAAGGGGTGGTAGGGAAGGACCTGGAAGGAGTCCCTGCCCTTGTACCCCAATTGGCTGCACTAATATAAAGGCAAGGAGGGAAGGACAAAAAGGGGGTTAGAGAATCAAAGCGCTGAGATAGTTACCTATCCAGATGTAGGGTCCGTTGGTTAGCAGGTCTGTGTGCAGGGTCAGCAGGCCTTTCAGCAGCGTGTGGACACTCGGGGAGTGACCATTTGCTAGTCAAATTACCTTCGTATTTAAGGTTTCTTGGAGTTGCTTCTACATGCAGGGGATTAATGTGCAACTTTGTGTGTGTTGGCTTTAATGTATGAATGGATAACTTGGGTATGAATGAAGGGAATTTCTCCAAATCAAGCAGGATGTGAACATAACTAGTGGTGTCCGCAAAAATACATTACTCTGGTAAATACGTCAAGATGGCTAGCAACTTAAAATGAGGTTTGCGTAAGTTAATGTAAAATGTAGGTTTCTAAAATATAAGTGTTCCTGGAGTTGCATTTAGGAGAGCAAATACAAAATGTAAACAATGCAAAGATGCCTGACAGGATTACATTCATCTAGAGATAATGAGATTATCGTTTTCCTTCCAGGATTTGTGGTAGAAGGGGGCAGATAGGGAGTCTTCAGGCTTGACCAAAGTCTTGTGACCTGTGTCTTGCAGAGTTCATCCTGGCATGTATTGCTGTAGGCCTGTGGGTTGTTGCTTGATTTTAGAGTCCATGATATTAATAGAACCATGAATAAAGTAAAATAAAGAAAAAGGGAGCTTTACTGGTAACACTAAGGGGGGTGAACATAGTGGAATTTGAGAAATGTATCATCTTTGTAAAGAGGGGATTCTTGAAATGTTGCTGTATTGGGAAGAGACACAAATGTTGATTCTGAAGCATGAACCCTTTGTGAACTTCAGTGTAAAAATGAAGGAAGAACATGTGACCGAGTCATTAGTCTTTCTGTCTATAAGGAAGATTAAAAAGTATCACAGCTGAAAGTAATTGGAGAACTAGATGGGTAACCTAGGCTCAGTAAGGAGAACACATGCGCTTGGTATGTTGGTTCCTGTAAAGGTTATGCTGTTCTGACAGTGGAAAGATTATGCCTAGAAGTCAAGCTCCAATCTGCAAGGTAGAATCTAGATAGGGGTTAAGTTTTGCTGCCTTAACTGTGTTGTCTTGTTTTGTAATTTTAAGTGCTTTTAAAGCCTTTCCTTATATTGCCTTATTATATCCCTTTTTGGGTGCAAGGTGGATAGGCTGTTACGTACACTAAGTATTTTGTAATTTAAAATAAATATTTCCCTTTTTTGAAGTGCTGGAGTACTTTTTTTGACCAGAGAGAGAGAGAGAGAGAGAGAGAGAGAGAGAGAGAGAGAGAGAGAGAGAGAGAGAGAGAGTTCTGGGAAGAGACCAACTGAGACCAACTAAAAATTTTCAGTAAATTGCTTTTATCTTCCTTGGGTAGCCACGCCGGAACTGGAGGGGCACTGGTGGAAAAAAAGAGAAAGATATTACTATCTCCAGGAGCTGGGGACAGACCAAGTGAGCTAGTAACTAGAAGTGGTACGGTGGAGAAACTAGAATTCCTTATCTGGGAATCTCCTATTCTGGGATGGGGCATTTTTCACCTTTGGGAATGTGAAAAATTCTCCTACTCCAGAAGGCAGGATTGGCTTGCAGATCAAAGGCCCCTCCCAGCATCCTGGTCCCCAGTTTGGAAAAGCAGAAAACACCTCCTTGAGGCCCCTGTACTCACATCTAGAACATTCTCCGCTCAGCAACCAGTTCTGTTCACAGGAATCCTCATTGACCTGCAAAGACTGGATTATGGCCGTTTGGGGCTCGTCCCCAGGCTGCGCAGCCCCGATTCGGACCACATGGCTTAGCAGGCGCAGATCTGAGGAGCCCATTAGGGAGGCTGGCACCTCCCCTCATGCAAGGGCACAAATGTGCCCTTACGCTGGGGAGGCTCCAATCTCCCTCGAAACTGTATTGGATGCAGTGCAGGCCCGCCAACCTGCCTGCTCCAGCGCAGCTTAGGATTGCGCCCTGAGTGTGCCTTTACGCCCTCCAGTGCTTTATGCCCAGGGACACACAGGCCATCTCGATTGCTGCCTTGTTCCTCTTAGATGCACCCCTGAAACGTACAAAAAGCGCATTTGTCTTTCGGAACTGTGTTGTATGCTCCATCTGGCGTATGCCACCACTTTCCTTTCCTATGCATGGGCTGAGGACAAAAAGAGGGCAGAATGATCTCCTGTTACCTATGGAACACAGATCTCTGGAATGAATGCAGGGATAGGCCTCAACACCACCCTATCTTTGTGGACTATACAAAGATTCTTACTAGTGTACAGGGCCCCCAACTCCAAAACCCTCCTGGTTGAGGTGACTGCCACCAGAAACAGCACCTAATAAGTAAGTTCCCTCAGTTGTGCTGTGGCCAATGGTTCAAAAGGCTCCCTCCTAAGAGCATTTAGCACCAGACTGAGGTCCTAATTTGGACACCTATGAATAGTTGGGGGGGGGTTAAATCAGGGAAACCCCCTTATGAACTTCCTGATATGGGGATGGTTGGAGAAACTTTCCCCTCTCCCTGCTCACTGTTGAGTGTTGCCAACTGCCTTTTAAAGGTATTGGTACTTAGCCAATCCTGAAACTCAAGATTTCAAGAATGTGAAGACCTTTGGCTTAATCTACCTCACCTCTCTATGGCAGCACCAGTATACAAATTTTGTCCAAGTCCTATTGTATGGAGCCCAGCATCATGTTTAATACGATGTAACCAAATGGTTTGGTTACCAGATGGTTTAGAGTAACCAAACTGGTTCAGTGCTTGCCGTTCAACCTCTAAGCCGTTAGGCGATAGAGCTGGGGTCTGGGGTACATCAGGGGTCCTTGAGTCAACAAGTCTGGCTGAGCTGGAAGCTCCCAACTGCTGCTGACAGATAATTGTATCAGTTGTGGGAACCATGGCCTCTTGGGGGCAATCAGCCCTACCTCCGCACAGACCAGAGGCGTATCCAGGGAAAATGGCACCCATGGCAAGCAATGAAATTGCGCCCCTATCAAAACATGCTAACATTCAAACTTTTGAGACCAGGACTCACTTTTTAGATTGGCACTTGTGTCAGGAGCCACCGGAAGTGATGTCTTTTTTTAGGCCAAGCCCCCCCCCCCATTTCACCAGACTCAGAGCACCAGCCACAGACAGAATGAACTTACCCAGGCCCAGGCACACTTCGGCTCCTCGCCTCTTCACCCCGCTGGTCCTCGCTTGCCTCTTCACTGCTGCCACTCCATTTGGCTCCTCGCCGCTCGACTCTTCACTGCTGCTCTGGTCATCCTCGCCACTCGCTGCTCCACCGCCGCTCCGCTCGTCCTCGCCGTTTGCCTCTTCTTTGCTGCTGCTCGCCCTCGCCCTCGCCGCTCGCCCTCACCGCTCACCTCTTCTTTGCCGCCGCTCACCACTCGCCTCCGCTCACCGCTTCACCACTGCTGCTTGCCACCACTCTGCTCATCCTCTCGCCGCCACTCTGCTCGTCCTCTCGCCGCTCCGCTCATCCTCTCACTTCTGGTCTGGTCCGTCCACCTCACGTGCTTTGCAAACTGCTGCCTGATGAAGTACGCAGGCACTGAAATTAAATGGAGAAGCACAGGAAAGCAGGGACTGCCCACACAGCCCTCTATAGCTTCCGATCCACCTTAAGGTGGAGGGAACCCTTAAGGTGGGCCAGTAATGTTGTGCATGTTTCAGGGGGGCATGCAAACGGCACCCCTGGAAAATGGCGCCCATGGCTCTTGCCACCCCCCTGCTATACCCTAAATACGCCTCTGGCACAGACTTCATATTCTGTGGAGAACTAGCGACAAGAGGGCCACCAGCAGAAAGGCCTACAACAGTCGTATCAGCCATTTGCTGGTCATGGCACCCACCCGTTCTGCCTCTGTCTCTGGAGCCCTTGCTAGATATCACTGAAGCTGCTTGTTCTCCTTGGATGCAAAAAGCTCCATTATTGTACAAAACTTTTTTGTTACCAGCACAAATACTTCTGGGTTTAACTATCAGTCCAACTCCAGGACTGAGCGCTGGCTGAGCCAATCTGCAGAGACGTTCACCATCCCTGCCATGTGTTCCGCTCTCAGAGCTGCAATGTTTGACTCTGCCCAGGACAGTAACTCTATCACCTCCCGGCGCAAACATGTGGACCAAGTACCTCCCTGCCGGTTCACATATGCTTTCGCTGTAATGTTGTCTGTAATGCACCAGCACATGCTTGCCCTGAAGATGGTGTCAGAAATGCCAAAGAGCTAACTTGATGGCTCTGAGCTCCAGCAGGTTGATTCTCAGGAAGGCCCCCTCTTTGGTCCAAACGCCTTGTGTCATTTTCTCCAACAAATGGGTTTCCCAGCCCAGGAGACTCACATCTGTCGTCACCACAGTTTGTTCTGGAGCCTCCAAACTCACTCCTCACAATACACTATCTCCTGAGGGCCACCAATCCTGGCTGATGACTGTTTCCTGCAGGATGGCAATCTCCACTCAGTCCTGTGTCTCTGTTTACTCTTGGAAAGGCATCAGTAAGGACTGAAGAGGCCTCATGTGAAAACACCCAGTTGACTACATCCTGGCAGGACGCCATCATGCCCTGGAGGGAGGCCAGCGCTATCAGGTCCATTTCTGAGCTTTTCTGACCCTCTATAGCCTCTATTGTGGTCTCCTGCTTTTCCTTGGACAGTTTCACCTTGAACTACCTGGTGTTTATCTGGAGCCCCAGATGTTCTACATTCTGTGCTGGTGCTAGGGAACTCTTTTTCCCATTTATTATGTACCCCAGTTTCTGCAAACAGTCTAGGGTTTGTTGCACAACTCTCATTACCTGGTTCCTGGATGCCGATTTTATCAGGATGTCGTCCAGGTACAGAAAAACAAACAGTCCCTTCTGTCTGAGATATGCAGAGCTACCAATAGCTTGGTGAAGATTGTCCTCCCAATCCGACTCTGAAGTAGGGGAGGAAGGGGAGCTACTGCTTTGGGATTCTTGACTACAACTACTACTGCTACTGCTACTGCTACTGCAAGTAAGAATACAAGTAAGTAAGAGTATACTTACTTATACTACTACAAATAAGAATACTACTCTTACTTGTAGAGTAAGCCTTTTTTTCTCTTGCGCTTTTCAGGAGCCTCTTAGACTTACGTTTGGTTTTACCCCTCTTGCTTTTGGCTTGCCTTGTGGCCCGTTTGGGTGGTGCTCTCTCATCCTCCAAGAGGCCACTGCCATTTGAAGAGGACAGGGAGACTGAACTAGAGAACCTCTTCCTCTTCCCTTTGTTTGATTTAGCCTCAGCACGTTTATGTTTAAGTGGCTTTTGTTGAAAGACCCAACCCTGAGTTGCCATTTCCTGCGCAGCCACTTTGACCATGTTGTTCACTTCTGCCTGCTAGACTGAACCCGCCACCTCCTGTGCTGGGATGGCTGGTGACTTCCCCACATTTGCCTCCTCCGCCATTCCCATCACCTGAGACGCTCACAGTAACCAGTTTTATTGGGAAGCCCAGTATTGGGTCCATGCACTCCAGCTCTGCTGCCAGCTGTGGGGCTATAGTTGGCACTTGGTGCCCACCACCTGATTCTGGGGTACAGTTGCGGCTCCTGGGGCAGCTCTAGGCTGTAGGTCCTCAGAGCTGTTGGAGAGCGGGCACTGAGGCCAAGCCACCACTTGGCAATTTTGCTGCGTGGATGCACCTGCGCGGCACAAAGGAGAAAACTCTGGGCCTATTTTTCCGTTTGGAACGTATTGGCATTGCACAAAGCAACAGCCCCAATGGAGTCTGCTCCTCCACAATGCTTCCACTAGCCTCTGGGCCCGCTCTCCTCTGGCTAGTCGAGGCTAAGGCTCCATTGCAGACGTGCATCATGCCTCTTGGCTGCAGCACCTGCCCTGGTGGCTGAAGAGCTCCCTCCTGATTATCCTTGTTCCCTGCCTGGGGGTGGGGAGGCAGACACACAAAGGAAGGAGACATACTAGAGCCACAGAAGGCAGGAAAAAAGAATGGAAATAAAGATGAAGAAAAAGGAAAGCTGGCCTTGAAGTTCAATGCTGAGCTCTGTGGAGCTCAGTAAATATGCAACCTTGTCCTCTGGAAGGCAAGCCCGGACTGGGGACCAGGATGCCCTCCTATTTGCCTTTGATCTGCAAGCTGACCCTGCTTTCTGGAGTAGGAGGGGCATTCCCATAGGTGATGAATGCCCCACTCTTTCTCCCGCCACAGAATATTCACTCCCTGGAGCTCAGGTTCCTTTAATAAGTTCGGGCTAGCAAGACACAGCGGTGGTATAGACTGAGTGCCATGGTGTAGTTCCTCAGTTCTATGGTGTCAGCTAGGCACAGTATTTCCTTCTCCTTTGTTGGTAGTTAAAATGTAAAGCAAATTGATACAAATATAAAGGAGGGGGTACATAATGCAATGAGGATAGAAGAGAATGAATAGGTTTGGGTGTTTGCAGCATCCAGGTCCACACACCGCACATCTTAACAAAAATTCAAGCAGCAATTACAATCAAACTTAAAAGCAAAAATAATTCTCCAGCACATAACTGTACTTTCTCCAAAGTCTGCTTGAAGAGTCCATCACACCTTTCTGACCCTCAGATAAGAGAGAACTTGGACACCACAGATGTGATCTCTGGGCAGTGTAATGCATCCCCCTTGCCCGGAATCATCCCACACGGGTTCATTCAATATCACAGGCCAAAGACATAGCAGGACTGCCCTGAGGTCACGGGGGTGAAAATGATGGATTCAGTGCTTGGGGTAGGATTGTTTGTGTTAGAAGAGGAGGTTTGGGGATTCCCGGGAAGCTTCCTTTGTGGCTTCCTACCCACAAAGACCCCTTTTCCTATGGAAAATTCCACCACCAAACCAGTTCGGTACCATCAGTAAACACACAGGAGAAGAGGCCATTAACATTCCAAAAGAAATATTTTACTTAGAGTTTCTCAATCTTCTGAAGCACCAGGGGCTTCTAAGTATGGAACCCAACAGCCGTTTTCTTTGTGTGGGTATGAGGGAATGCTAATCAACAATGGCTGCCTCCATTCAGACAGTGAGGTCAGGAGGCTGCATCCTTCTCTTTTTGTGGCCAGGGACAGAGAGAACATGTGGGAGGGAGGAAGTCGCAAAAAGGGGAACACCTCCTACGAACATCACAGAGGGCGGATAAAGGGTGTCAGGTGTCTGGGCAGTATGCTGCCCACCAGAGTCCTGCAGGCAGCATCGCGTCCAACTTCCAACCATTTGTGGACTTGTTTATAGGCTCTCAAAGATCCTGCAATAGGTCTTCAGGTGCCCCTTTTGTTGCTGCCTGTCTTGGCTTCCTCCAAGTTCCTCCAGCTCTGTGAGCAAGGCCCTGGCTTGGGGATCATCCTCAGGCAGAGTTCATGGGAAGGTCCAGGGAACCACAGAGGCCTGTGTAATTCACAAGGTAGTACACCCTATAATCAGCCTGTATGAGTTGTGAATATTTAACGCGGTGTGTCCTTAAGCACTTGCAATTCAAGGCAACAAGGCACACATCCTCTGCCACCAGCCTGGGGCCACAGCTAAGAGGGAACAGTCTCCAAAGAGGACAGTATAGTCTCTTCTCTCAATAACTCCACAGGCAAGACTAGCCCTGACTCCAGAGACCTAGCGCAAAATGATAAAGTAGCTCAAAGTGATAGCGCCCAAGCAGCAAGACTGAATTTAGACTAGTTCCAAGTACTCACAAATAAAAAAATTTATAACTTGGCTATACTTATTAAGAAAACAAGCAGTTACATATCCTAAAAAGGCATAAAAGAACCAACAGAGACTTAACAGAGATACACATTAAAATAAGAAAAAAGCTATACTCCTAACACTAGACTAGGCGCTAACACCTACAAGATAGTAGCTTTGTTAGTTACCATCTTCTCACTCCAACCAGGCAGCAGGCCCATACTAGACATCTTGGACTAATGTGGAGAAGATGGTCTGATTATTGCTACCCCAAAACCTGGTATCTTTACACCCCTCTAGCACAGTGGTTCTGAAACCTGTGTCGGGACCCACTTTTTAGAATGTCAATCTGTCTGGAACCCACTGGAAGTGATGTCATAGCCTGAAGTGCCGCCAGAGCCTGCTGCTTTCCTGAGGATGCAGCAATAAGTTGGGTTATTTCTCAACCATTCTCAACCAAAGTGAATCAGAAAGAAAAAAGCCAATTTAGAACCTTGACACAAGCAAAACAACCACACGGCTCTCCCCCTTTCCAGGATCCCATCTTCCTATATTTTCAGTATGGCTGCTCTAGGTGCTCCGTGACCCACCTGAAATTGGTTCCTAACCCACAGTTTGGGGACCACTGCTCTAGCACATCCAATCAGGAGAAAGGTTGGAAATCCCCTGAATGAGTGATGGACTGTTTGGAGGTCACAAAAAAGGTCAGAAAAGGTTACATACTGTACACACACCACTTAACCTATATGATGGGTCTCATCTGTGCGGAACCTTCTCGACTGCAACATTATTGTAGCACCAGCTGGATGGAATCTTCCTGATTAGGTGTGTCTTTTGTCTTTGCAAGCAGGTTAGGTGCAGTGTCCCTGTCCCAGCTCCACGCCTTCGGCACAAAACAAGGTAAATAAGAAATACCTACCAGCTGGTACTTTCGCAGCTTTAGCTCTTTCTCACAAAATGGAGGCAGAAGGTCTGGTCGAGAGGGTTAAAGCCGCAATAATTGCCCAAAGATAAGATCCAAAGGTCACTAGTTTGAGACCACCGGAATCTTCCGTGTGCGGCAGACCTCGAGAATGTGGCTGATAAGATCTGAGCTGTCTCAGCTGCCTGTGAGAGGGGGAGTCATGCTGGGCGGCCAGCTGTTCTTTGGTGAGAGCAAAAGAAGCAGATTATCAGTCAGTGGAAGGCAATCGTGCGGCGAGAAAGAAGGACTGGACGATGAAAGTGTCATCTGCATGTAGTTCTAAACAAAGATTAGAACTTTGTTTGTGATTTGTAAAAACCCTTGCGGTTTAGAAAAATGCCTGCCTATGCCTGCCTTTGACCTTGAATTAAAGTCAAAGGAGCAATCTGATGACCAAGAAAGGCGATATATAAATACCTATTATTATTATTATTATTATTATTATTATTATTATTATTATTATTATTATTATTATT
>JAJKFI010000086.1:1088909-1101599 GCA_029204185.1 Lerista edwardsae
TTATTATTATTATTATTATTATTATTATTATTATTATTATTATTATTCAAAATGAAGTCAGACCATGGCCTAGCCTTCTTTTGACCTTTACAGCCTGGAAGTAGGTGGGAGCCTCTGGTGATAGGGGGTGCCCTATAGTCCCTACATAGGGACCTGCTGTTGTCAGACCCGCCTCCTTTCTCCCATTACTTCCTCCTGCTGTGTCTTCTCTCCTTGTTGATTCTCCTTCATGCCTCTGCCCTGGTCCTCCTCCGTGTTCTTCCTTTGCTTATCTGTCTTTCCTGCCTGGGATGTGGGATGGCGTTCAGAAGTGTTGCTGCTACCAAGTGACAGCAGTGCGAGATTTCATGCCTGTTGTGTCACAACCCGAATTATCCCACACCAAGAGTAAGGTGTCTCAGAAGACAGCTCTGTTTATTGCATGGTACTGTACAAGACACATGGAAAGGAATTCTCTCAAATCATGTGCAGAGTTTTCTTTCTTTCTTTCTTTCTTTAAGAGCCCTGCTGGATCAGGCCAAAGGCCCATCTAGTCCAGCTTCCTGTATCTCACAGCGGCCCACCAGGTGCCCCAGGGAGGCATGAGACAACAAGATGCTTGCATCCTGTTGCCACTCCCTTGCACCCAGTACTCTGAAGTTGTTGTTGTTGTTGTTCAGTCGCTAAGTCGTGTCCGACTCTTCGCGACCCCATGGACCACAGCACGCCAGGCCTCCCTGTCCTCCACCAGCTTCCTGAGTTCGCCCAATTTCATATTCATTGCTTCGGTGACACTATCTAACCATCTCATCCTCTGTCGCCCCCTTCTCCTTTTGCCTTCAATCTTTCCCAGCATGAGGGTCTTTTCTAAAGAGTCCTCTCTTCTCATCAGGTGGCCAAAGTATTGGAGCTTCAGCTTCAGCATTTGTCCTTCCAGGGAGCAATCAGGCTTGACTTCCTGGAGAATTGACCGATTGGATCTCTTTGCAGTCCAGGGGACTCTCAAGAGTCTTCTCCAACACCATAATTCAAAAGCATTGATTCTTCGACGCTCTGCCTTTCTTATGGTCCAGCTCTCACAGCCATACATGGCTACTGGGAAAACCATCGCTTTGACTATGCGAACCTTTGTTGGCAGGGTGATGTCTCGGCTTTTGATTAAGCTATCTAGGTTCACCATAGCTTTCTTCCCAAGAAGTAAACGTCTTTTAATTTCATGGCTGCAGTCACCATCTGCGGTGATCTTGGAGCCCAGGAAAATAAATGGCTAACTGAAGTAGCCTACTACTAATGTAAGGAGGCTACAACCCATCATTGCCTATAGCCCACAATGGACTTTTCTTCCAGAAATCTGTCCAATCCCCTCTTAAAGGCATCAAGACCAGATGCCATTACCACCTCCTGTGGCAAAGAGTTCCACAGATTAACTACCCGCTGGGTAAAAAAGTACTTCCTTTTATCTGTTTTAACTCTCCAAGAGTTCAAACCAGACACACATGGTTTTAAATACCTTTCATGACATACATTAGGAACATTATAGGCAGGGTCTTTGGTAAATTTCCACTCGTTTCCCCCTCCCTTCAGCCCTTCCATTGTTGTTGCTTCTGCACCTTTTGCCAGAAATTGTGTTCTTGCAGATACTGCCCTTAGAAAAGGCTAGTTTTGGGGAGGGGCGCTGATGAGGAGTGGAGCAAAAGAAGAGGTAATTTAAGAAGTGTGTATACTTTTGGGTCAGTTACAAAAGAACAAAATGGAGTTTCCTAGGACAAGGGAATAGACCAAATACAGAGCACTTCAACCATGACAACAGAAGCTAGACATTCTGGAGCCCTTAGGGTCCTGATGAGTGCTCTGAAGTTTTTCCAGTTAGCCATTTAGCCCTTCTTGAACCAAGCTGAGATGTCTACGCTCACTTGATTCTATACCAGTGCATTCATGCAATGCAACAAACTTTGGTGTCCATTCACTCACACGCACACCCCTCAAGCCATGTACGATTCCAGCTTTGCATCCAGGCATAAAGTCTTATAGGACTGTACACAAAATGCTGCAGGATGTGTAGTAGGAAAATGAATTTGGTTCAAAATGAAGAGATTGTCATGGCTTTTGCCTGCTTAGGTCAATGGGTTACAAAAATTCTCCTGCTGCATGCCTCTTAAAATGAATGATACATTGTACAGTTCTCATTCATTCCAGTGGCCTTTGCTCAGGAGACTTTCCTAATGTACTATGCCCTAAGACAAAACAAGCAAATACAGGATTTGCTATAGGGAGGGCAGCTTTAAAGGAAAGAGATGACAGCACAGAATATAGTAACCAATTTTCTGATTCAGAGACAGTTTTGCATCCTCCGCTCAGAAGGGTCTTCCAGAAAATCTAGTTGCTGAAAGGGCCTTAGATAAAGGGCAAAATGAGTGCAGTGCTGAGCAGTTGGCAACATAGACACTCTGTCCCAGTTTGTATCTGGTAAGCCTACATTTGCCTCCTTTCTTTATTCAGTGACTGGACAAACTGGAATTAGACTGAGGAGAGATCTTCATTGCCACAGTTCAAAACTAGAATGACCAATTAGAAGGAGGTCATTTGGGGGGAAACTTCCCTTTTCCATTAATAGAGAATTCCAAGATCTGGGATGGGATCCCTGAAAACCAACTGGGACAGAGAAGCAGAATGTGGATGGTCTGGTAGCATATTGCCTATATAGCATATAGCAAGCATATTGCCTGCTGCTGCAGCCGGGATCCCTATGAACTGTGAGTCAGTGGGGCAAGCAGGGCATCTCCATCTTGGGCCCTCCCACCTGTCCCTGCCTGTAAACTGCCCAAAATGGGCCTCCTGGAAGAAGGTGGTGGTGGTGGTATTATGTCACCACCAACTATTTCCAGGTGCCACATGTGGCACCACAAGTGCTTTTCTTGGTGGGTGGGGGCCCTGCAGGGAGGGTGGGGGCCCCCCACGGGAATGCCCTACATTGGGCCCCGCCGCTCCTAGAGCCGGCCCTGCGCCCCATTTAACCAAAATCATCCTAGCCTTCCTTTGCCACCCTCCCCAAATACATTATCGGCGGTCCTTCGGGTTCCACTCTCCGTTCTGCTGAGCGGAACCCTGGAATTAACGGGGCAAAGAAGGCAAGCCTGGAAAAGAAGGAAGTGCTCTGTTGTACTCGAAAGCTGCCATTACTTTGTGACACCATCAAAAAGTCCACCGCAGTTTGGCAGCTCTGCAAAGCCTCGCCAAAAGCGCAGCAGCGGATGTCCACCCCAAATGCCTCCCCCCGGAAGGGTAGGCTGGGTTGCTATGGGAAGGATCCTGCTGAGCGCGCGGACCCTTTGTCTGCCTGGGAAGGGGGAGGAATCGTGGCGGGCAGACACAGCCCCCTCCGCCCCCTCCTTCCGTCCCACTGGCTGCGTGCCGGGGTGGCTCTCGAGTCGCCTTGTCAATCACAGCCGCCCAGGATCGCCGGGCTGCGCTGCGTTCTCGCAGCCACCCCACAGGTTGGAAAGTCATTAATTACTTACTCGGCCATGCAGGGCTGCGCCTGGGCGGCTACCGTTGCCGCTGGGACTCTGCTGCTAGTGCCGCCGCCGCCTTCGCCGCCGCCGCCACCACCTCCTTGCCGCCGCTGCCGCCTTCGCCGCCGCCCATGGAGCACTAGCGCCCACGATGGCCTCGGCTCCCGCCTTCTCCTCCCGCCGGCTTCTTGCCCCGCTGTCGCTGCTCTTGCTGCTTGCTTCTGCCCTCCGCGCTAAGGTAAGGGGGCAGGCGGCGGCCGAGGGGGGCGACCTGGCGCTTCCCGGCGCCAATGCACGATCGGCAGTGCCATGCCTTCCCCGGGGGATTTAATTCCCGATGCGATTCTGCAAGCTGCCTGCTTGCTCGCCGGGCTAACTCCAGACTTGCAGCAGCGAACGCAGCCGGTCGTGTTTGCCGGAGACCCGAATCAAAGCGCCAGAGGCAGCTCACGCGCCTTGCTCCCGCCGTCCCCAGCGCCCACCCCCAAGCCTGGCACGGCATGTTTCTCATGTCCCCCTTCATTCCCCCTTCCCTTAAAAACCCTGTTATGCAGAAGAGCGGTATGCATCATGCGACTTCGGAGGTAGCCAGCAGGCCAGTCAATCCCCCCAGCATTGAAGGTGCCCCAGGAATCAGAAGATCAGAAAAACGAAGGGCTTTCCAGACTCGCTTCCCGGGACTTCCCAAATCCTGACTCAATTAATGGCCCCCTTTACAGAACAGCACACACGGCTCTCAGAGTGCCTTTGGTCCTCCTCTGCTCCAGCTGATTCTCAGTGCAAGGGTTCTCAGTGCAGGAGAGAAAGCTGGCAGGACATTAAATAAATTAATGGGCATTGCAAGACATTGCATGTGAATTAAAGACTGAAGAACAGAAAAACCCATTTTGAACTTTATAACTGAAAACTCAGTATTGTATAACAAAGCAAGTGGCTATTGATGTCTGGACCATCCAATATTCTGAATTTAAATATAATACATTCTGGGTCAGTAAGGACAATTCCCAGACAGACTGACTGACCCTAGTCAATTTGGGAACAATTGTGCTATAAGCCCTCCTTGCTGTGGCCATGTTCTCATTACATTCTATACATATGGCACCCTTTCCAGTGGCATAATGTAAGAGGTGCAGTTCAGAATCCTTGGCAGTGTGGCAGAACATGTTGGGGCTCAACTGATCTGAGAGTTGTTCAACATTATCAGTGCAGTTTTCAAGGGATCGCAGGCACATCTCTCAGGCAGTGATACACTTCCTTAGGGAAGTAAAATTATGTGAAGTAAGGGCAATTTGCATGCAAGTACTGTGTATTAATTACTCTCCTCACACACACACACACACACACACACACGATCAGAGCACTGGACTGTTCCAAAGCAGTTTAGAGTTTACATGCATTGATCATGTTTTGCTATTGTGGCATTTTACTCTCCTCTCCTCATGGATTGTGTTTGTGTGTGTGAGAGAGCGAGGGAGAGCAAGAGCGAGAGCAAGAGAGAACCCCCAGCAAATTATGTAGTTGAAGGTTCTCTTTATCCATTCTTCTGGACCTCCTGTCCCCAGGACAATTGCAAAGTGAACTTCTGGCCTAGCCACCCCCTCCCATTTCCATTTTATGATGAACTGCAGGTGGGCAATTCACTTGGTGTTTTGTGAGAGATGCAAAGATACACCTTCTGACCTGACAGAGAAGCTCTAATTAGAGCTCTGGGCTCTTTAATAACCCTTGTCTCCCTGCAGCTGTGAAAACCCCTCTGTCAAACTCTCATTATTCAGAGGCACAGCCAGGCAGCACTACTTCTGTCATTAGAAAATGGAGGAGGCCACAAGAATACGCTAACTTCAATCAGCTTCCCGAGCCTCCCATATTTCATGGGTCACTGAACCCATTGTGGCCCGTTTCTTAGAGGCTTTGAGGAAATGGTGGAAGGTTTCTTCATTGTAAGTAGCCAGGGAAACACATCCCCGCTCCAAATTCAGGATGGGAAAGTTCTCTTCTCAAAGGAGGCCAGGCTGCGGGCTACAGTTACACCACAGTATTTCAAACTTCTGACAGCTGAGACACATGGTTTTTTTGTAAGTTAAAATTCAATCAATCAATCACTAGTATTTATATACCGCTTTTCAACACAAAGTTCACAAAGCAGTTTACAGGCAAAAAACAACATTAAAGTTAAATGGCTCCCTGTCCCAAAAGGGCTCACAATCTAAAAGAATGGAGAACACCACCAGCAACAGCCACAAGAAAGACACTGTGCTGGGGTGAAGAGGGATAATTGCTCTCCCCCTGCTAAATATAAGAGGACACCACTTGAAAAGGTGCCTCTTGCCCAGTTAGCAGGGAACTTGGTGACACATTTGAGAGCTACACCCCCCAAAAATTTATCTTGTCTCCCTGAGTGCATAGTTTGCAATGTCCATGTTGGCAGAACTACCTGCCCCACTGCTTCTCCTTTGGCCCAATCCTATCAGTTACTAGAGCCAGCGGAACACACACTCCATTGGCACAAGCCATCACAAAAGTGCCGTAAACACCTTGCAATGGTGCACATGTTTGCAGTGCTGGTGGGAAGGTCACAGACTTCCTGCTGGCATGGTGTGTGGAGCTGCACCTGCTAGAGCACTGGGGGAGGGCAGTGAGAGAGGCTGGGGTGGGTGAATCAGGCCTGGGATCCGCAGTGCCAGCACACAACACACAACATCTCCTGGATCTGATCTATCAACGTAGATCAATGTGGACTTGCACCAACTATGTAGCTGGTGCAGGTTCAAGTTGACCTGTTGCTCTTCCTGGAGCTTATCCTAGGGCAAGGGGGACAAATGCCCACTTACCTCAAGGAGACCTCCAACATGCAAAATTCCCTCGAAGGGCACAGCGGAAGCCACACCGGTGCCACCGGAGGAACTTGAGTTAGGATTGGGCTGTAAGTGAGCTCAGACCAGTGACTCACACAGGGTGACTTCTTCTGAAGGTAGGTAATTCTGGTACATCATAATGCAGAGATGCTGCAAAAAGGCCTATTTTGAGAAGGACTAAATTATCTCCACCAAAGCCATGCTTGGTTGTTTATTATTTTATATGCTTGTGGTTCCTGTCCATTCAGCATTTGCTAAGATAATGGAGCTTTTGGGGAAAGAGAAATGAGCTAGTATCTTGACAGGTATATGGACCGCAAACTTCAGTTTGGGGGAAGGATTTGTTCTTTTTTTCTATGGTACTCAGGAGCATTCACTCACTGGACAATATAAAGTTGTCCTATTCTGAATTAAACCACTTGTGCATCTATCACATTGTCTAGTAGTGGCTGCTTACTACCCCATCATTCCATAAGCATCTCAATGTTACAGTGGTAGCACGAAGAACTTTTCTCTGTACCATGCCCAGTTGCTGGCAGAGAGGAGAGTTATGTGCATGTGAATGTAAATAGGGGAAATGCCATATAAAATTTCATGATTTTTGGCTCAAAACCTGCCCTCGACTTATCTGTGAAATCGACATATACTTGAGTATCTACTGCACTTCTTAGTTTTATGTCTTTGTGAAAGCCCTACAAAGTTAGGGCAAAATGTCAGGACACTATTTAGACTGCGTGAATGTTACATAAAAACTCAAAAATGAATTTCTTCAGGTAGTAACTCCAGCCATAGAAGCCTTCGTACCTATACCCTTGGTATGATCAAGAAGTGTTGTGAGTCAAGTCTAGGTTGCTCAGCCAGCCCCTGGCTGAGACTCAATACATTACTTGTAAATGGATGGCCAAATGCCACCTTGTCCATGACAAGCCTATACAGATTGCCAACAAACTACCGAGGCGTGAGCTCTCTCCCTGTAACAGGCAACTGCTTGCACATGCACTGCCCTGGCTGTGGCTGTCTCAAACATGCCCTAAGGGGAGGCCAGTGTCTGTTGGTGGGCTCTGTGACGCAGAGGACACTGGGCTCCCACAAGCAGTGAGTATCCCTCTAATAGGTAGGAAGATTTTTCTAGGAGGGAGGAGTGCTGCGGAGTGCTGAGGACAAAACTGGGTGGGGGAAGATTGGTCCAGGGGGTGGTTGAGGCTCAGGAGAGGGCTGGGGAGGGCAGAAGAGGCTGATTCTGGATCCTATCCCCTCTCCCATGCCAGTATGGGCTACTCAAATCTTCACATCAGCATTTTCACTGGTGCAGATCTGAGTAGCCCAATAGGGGCTACAGGAGCGCTACGCAGGTTAGGGGACCAATGTTCCCTGGATACAGCAATGGCTTCACTGTGGGATGGATGAGCAGCATAGGATTTGATTCTTAGTTCTATCTTAGTTCTGAGCAGCTAGGCGGATTTCAGCATACATCAGGTGCCGATTTGCAGTAAAATTTGTATAGGTGCATTATTGATGATACCGGTCATGAAAGGGCTGATTGAGAGTCCCAGGATAATGTTTCAGAAAAATAATTTCACATAAGAAAAAAAGTGTTTCCCACCTCCACCCCCACAACGGTCTAATGTTGATTGTTTTTTGAAAAGAGCTACAGTATGTGATAGTACAATGTATGGGTATGTGAAAAGCTGTAGGTATGTATAGTTAAGAGAAAGCAAGTTTACAGTAGTGGGGCTCAAGCTAACCATTCCCTGTTTCTGTCAGGGCAGTAGTGAGGCAGCAGAAGGAACCTGGAATGAAGAGGTCACCAAATGGTGGGGGGAATGGAGCTCCTGGTCCACCTGCTCCCGTACCTGTGGAGGGGGTGTGATGTCCCGGGAGAGGCACTGCTTACGGCAGCGGTAAGTAACTAATCAGGACCAGTTGGAATTACTTTTGTGACTCATATCCAACAAAAACTTTGCTGGCAGAGTGTTTGTACAGTAGATTGGAGCTACATTCAAAAACGAGGGGAGAACAGCTTAATTTGGACAGTCATCTGACAAAAATGCTTTTGTTTTGTTTTTTGTTTGTTATTACTATCAGAAGGCCTGATGATACTTTTGAATAAAATTCAAGTTTGCAAGCCTGAGGAAGGAAGGAATGGAGAATTTGGACATATATACCGAGAGAGTTGTTCCCCAGCCTGCCACACCAAAGTTGTACAATATTTTTTTGAATTCCATTAAGACCAAGAGTCCAAATTTCAAGCTCTGGAAAGGTTGAAAATTCATTTTTTCAGGTGTGGAAATTTTGTTTCAGCTCTTGGTCTCAGTGACCCAGAGCACAATCCTAACCTGGAATTAGGCCAGCAATATTTGGCCGGCACAAGAGCCGCCGTAAAGCGCTGACCATAAACAGATCAAAGAATAATACTTTGATAGCTGAATTCATTCAAGTTCAAGTCACTTGGGTATGATTAACATTTCCTCAGGGATTGTGAAGGTGGCAGCTTAGTAGGCTCAGAAACAGCAGATATCTTTTGAAAAGAAACAGAGAGGAGCAAATGATAAAGACTACCTTCAAAAAGCGAAGAATAACATTCTTCCCACATCATCCGTTTTAGCACAATCTCACGTACAGCCCAATCCTGACTTGGGCAGGAGGGGGCAGGCTGGCTGGCCTGCACTGCAGCAGCTTAGTGTGGGGCAAGGGGATGAACAATAGGGCTGCTTGGATCTGCGTCTGCAGAATAGCAGGCACAAGTCCAAGCCTCCCGCAGCAGCCTGAATCGGGGACACACGGCCTAACAGATGGGGCAGTTCACTCCACAGTGTCTTCCTCTAAAGTTGTGCTTTATGGCAGAGATATTCCTTACTGATTGTCAGCTTCTCTGCTGTTCAAAACCACCTTTCCCACCTACCCTCTGTGTGTGATGATTCCATGGACATAGACAAGATTCCACGGACATGCCCCCCTCATCAATGATAACACAGAAACTAGCCACTTGACAGACCAGTTCTAACCAGCACTGATGCAACCAAGACATATGGCCTGTGCTGTATCCAACGCTAGCTGGGAGGCTGCTGGAAGTCCCTATGGGGCTACCCAGATCTCTGCCAGCTATTTAGCTGTCAGAAACAGCCCCTTGGCCTGGGGGGGGCGTTCAGATATGGCGAAAGCCTCCACCAATCCCCTCCCCTCCCAGGCCAGCTCTACCCCCATGCTGCCTCCCAGGCCCAGAAACAACCCTTTCCTGCCTCCCTCCCCATGCCCCTGCACTGCTTGGCACCTTACCTGTCTGTGCTAGTGGCCAGGGGGCTTTAAATGCAGCATCAGCAGAATTGCACAGGCTTCCCCACCAGTGTAGCCTACTCTCTGGGTGCCACGAATATGCTTTATGGCGTGTTTGCAGTACTCTCAGCCAGCACAGCAGCTGCTTGGCCAGCCAAGCGAACACTTAGGATTGCATTCTGAGTAATCTTGTACAGCCACATTATACACGACAATCCCTGAACTCTTGACCAGTCTATCTTGCATTTTTCGTAGACTGGCTTCACCCTAACACTTTATTTTGGGAATTCAGTAACACAATTTTATTGTGTTAGAATTTTGTTCAGAAAACGAAAACTGGACTGCCTTACCTTGATACATCATTTGGCCATTCTGTCACTTGATTGCTTGACAACATTTGATCAGGACAACGACAACTTTTTTGGTCTAGCTTCCCTGTTTAGGTAGCTACAGATGTTTACTTGCCATAGGTGACTGAATCTGTAGGAGCTTGCTCTACTCATCACATCCAGCTTCGAAGTCACCAGGCTCCCTACACTGAAGTAAATGTAGGACCCTCCCCTGAAAAGGAGAACATTTGAGAAATTATACTAATGAATGAATTGCCGTTGTTACATGAAGCTGTTGTTGCCACTGCTCTAGAATAAAAAAAAACACATGGCAGGCAGCAGTGATTAACACTTAGGCTGCAGTCTTAAACGCACTGCAATTCTGTACTTGAAATTAAGTTCCACTGTGTTTGGTTTATTCTCAGGTAAGTGTGTATAGTATTGTAACTGAAGAAAGTCAGTCTCATTGAACATTTCAGAACTAAGCAAGCACACAAAGGGTTGTCCTGAAAGTCATACTCCTCTCCACCTGGCCCAGCTTCGCTCACTTCCTCTGCATTTGCATCCTGACCCTTTCTATATTGCAGTCGCACAGCGGGTGAGTGGGCACGGTAGGTATGGAAGGTGCCACAATGCACTGTGTAAGCGACCCCTCCCCCTCTCTGTTGGAGCCATTTGGGACAGTGATGGCAATGCACAGGCACTCCTGTTGCTGCCCCAAATGGTTCCAACTGCAAGGGGGAGGGGCCACTTAAGTGGCATGTTGTGGCATCTGCTGTACTTATTGAGCCACCACCCTCTAGCTACACTTCTGCAATACTGCTGTATTCTCATGCTTCCTACTGACTTCTCTTTTCATCAGAGGTACAGAAGTTACCTCTTGAACTGCTTCCGTGTCTGAATCGTGTGCGCACACACAAGAATTATGACAGACAGAATTATGAAATTCTTGTTCTCAAGAATTTCAGCAGCTCTTGTATCCTCAGTCTGCCCACTCCAGTTCCCCTCCAGTTGGCCTGCAAGCCTCTGCAGAAGCCCCTATCTCCACTTAATGGGTTGAATGCAACCCCTGGAGAGGCACTTCTTTTAATCTTCTACTGCAGATCCCACAAAACTAATGAGAGCTGGCATTCAAGAGCTCTCTGTGCTATGCTTATCCCTCCCACCAAAACTGCACTCCTTCCTATTCTGCATGAATGCACTTCTGAACAGAGGAAGCCTGAATAAGGCCCCTCTTCCTTTCCTCTTTCCTTCCTTCAAAAGGAGGGGGGGTGTTTCTCCTTTTATGTGGGCTGAGTGGCTGCATAATTAGGGTCCGGCTATGCTGCGGTACCTTCCACCTGGAGATGGCAGTGATTTTCAAACACACTTTGAAATACACTGTGCTATTGACAAGACATGCCAGTGTCTCTCTTTTAAAACATGGCAGAACTATGGATTACAGTTCTGGTTACTCCATCTTTAAATACATACAGGAGCCAGTGTATCCTAAGAGCATTCGCTTAAGGGAGGGTGGATGATGGCAATTTTGCCTGTTAAAATTCCACCAAGCAGCTTGTCTCAGAGCCATTCAAAAAAAAAAAATCACACAAGCTGAGATCCTTATCTCCTCCTGGTCACTCCATGGTCTACGCCCTGTCCTAACTTAGGGCGTTCTCTTGCATTCGTATCTCTCATACTGTAGATATCTGGCATTTAGGATGTGGCTTTTTTGTTTTTGCACATGAAATCAAGGTAACTCAAGGCATGCACATGCGCTAGTTAGGGTGCTTAATTCTGATAAAAAAGACACCCTTTTTTGTTCAGACCAGAGCCGTAACATTCTACCCCAGCACCTAGGGCAGTGACGTCACAACTCTGCCCATCTGCACCCCCAGGGCAGTGATGTCACAGGTTCTCCCTGAGGAGGGGCAGGTGCAGGAAGTGGCCAGTGCCTCCTTCGTCAGGGAGAACCTGGAGGAGACTGCTTATGCACCTCCTCCTTTGGGGACAGCATGGGGAAGGCTACTTCTGCACTCCAAGCACAAAGGCAGTCTCCCCTGACATCTCCCTGAAGAAGGGGGCATGCGTGCTTGCCAGCACTTCCTCCTTCGGGGCCTGAAGGTGACTGCCTTCCTGCTGCTTGCTGTGTGAAGGCAGTCACCTCTGTAATGAGGGTGAGACCTGGGGCCAACCCTGCACTCCCATTTAGCCCAGTGCCTGGAGCAGGTGCGCTTCAGGCTCCGCCCCTGTTACGGTTCTAGTTTAGACGGTTAATGGCCACAACCCTCCATCAATCTGTTAATCATCATGGACGAAATGACCACTAGGTCAACACTGCTCATTCACATGTACATGTGTCCTACACATGTCATGCATACATACTGTAAATAACTAAAATTGGGAGAAATTAGCTAGCGAGAGGTCAAATTCAGCAGTGTGACAGTTTTGGATAGTTGATGTGGATGAGCAGTGCGAACAACCTCAAAGTACCACAAAATTAGGCTAACCGTAACCATGAGACAGAGCTTTTCAAAGAAAATAGAGTTCATTAAAGAAATATAGATAACAAGTAAAAGGCACATTTAATTCCAGGTACTTTTGTTTAGGAGATAAGTTACAGAGCTTTACAGGCTCTGGAGATACAGGAGACAAGTTTAAAAGCTCTGTCTTGTGAAAGACAGATTTTGGACAGCAGGAATTAGTTGGAGAAGGTGAGAGAGAGAGAGAGAGAGAGAGAGAGAGAGAGAGAGAGAGAGAGAG